>CM069441.1:27158844-27293995 GCA_035610835.1 Ophiura sarsii
TCGCATCACATTTCTCTTGAATTTGCATATTACATAAAAACAAAAAGGAAATATACCTTTAGGTCTTATTTAAAATTTGAAAGTTCTTCAAAGAACCATTCTAAGGTTCTTTTTAGAACCTTTTAGGCCAAAAGGTGCTCCCCGCGGGACAAAAAAGGGTTCTTAAACGAACCATTTTTTCTAAGAGTGTACTTGATAATATGGATAAATTAAGACGGCCTTATTAAGGCCACATGGGTATCTGGATAAACGGAACGTGCGGTATTGAGCCATCATACCCTAAAGCCACCTCCTCCTCCCCGCACTTCCCTACTTGATAATCTGGATATAAGGGCACATGGGCATCTGGATAAACGGAACGTGTAGTATATTATCATGATTATTATAGAGTGTCTGGATTAGTAAGGGCACCAGTGGTATCTGGATTAGGGGGGGGGGGGGGGGGGGGGGGGGGGGGGGGTTCACTATATATAAAACGCAGATAGTCTCAAATTACCTGGATATACTATGCGCAGGTGTGCCACCTGTGATAACTGGATTTTAAGGGTGTATTAGGTAGTATCTCGGGAGGCCTTATTTGGAACACAACAAACATGACAAAGGGACTGCATACGTTTAGGCCCTACATGCCTATTGGAGGAATGTATTTAAATAAATAGGCCAAACAAAATCTGGATGGCACACTTATGTGTTTAAGTACAAGCATGGAATAGTACAAGTGATCTTGATGATAGACTCCGCAGAGACCATAAAACTAAACGACCGACTATAAAACTATAGAACCCATATATAACGCTCGAACGTAGGCCTATTACCTGGATACAGTATGTGCATGGGCAGCCTATTACCTGGATACAGTATGTGCATGGGCAGTGGCAGCACCAGCATCAACATTTTAAAGGAGGAAAACGGGGTGGCGGGAAATAAAAGAATCGGGGGAGACATTTTAAAGCTTATTTTAAGTTACTTTCAGTTTTGACATTAAAATACAACTTTTGTATTATTTGGGGTACAAAATGGGTATATAGGGACATGGGCTGACAGGGGGTAATGGGAGAGGGGATATTAAGGCAATCCAGATACTCTGAATATTTTAAGTATTCCTACACCCCTTATTAATCCACGTAGGTCATAATAGCTGCATACACAGTTATCACGGGTGCCCTTAATATTCGATTCAAGATGGCCTATACATGGGGTGGTACCTGAATAATCAAGGGCACCATGTGTTATACATGCGTGGCATACATGGATTTATTACGGGCACATGGTATATATGGATTATTAAGGGCACTGTGGTACCAATGTCAGTATTAAGGGCACCTAGGATACATGGAGTATCAACGACATACTCTTGCTGTTTTACAATACCCTCTTCTTTATACGTTTTGATGTGACTAACCACCCGCTATTCTAGCTACGGCACCTATACCTGCGCTTTCCATTATAAACTTGATATAATACGGGCACATTGGTATTGATATAATGCCGGCAAATGCGGGACCTGGGTTATTAAGGCCATCTGTGAGGGGTAGGGCCTAGGCCTATAATGGGCAACCGGTGTGTTAAGAACATGTGGAGTACTTGAGTTAGGAACATGGGTATCTGTATTATTTAAGAGCACATTGGGCCTAGGCGCATGGTGTATTAAGGGTACCATGTCACTTACATTATATCAAGGGCACTTTAGGTACCTGAATAAGGACAAACTCTTGATATTTATATAAACATTTATAACGCTTTGATATTACTCACCTCTACCTATTGTGATATGACTACTACTACCCGCTATCTTCGGCACCCGCGATTAATTCAAGTTACTTGAATGATAAAGTAAGGGCACCTGGGTATCTCGATATAACGGCACATTGCAGTACCTGGATTATGTGGTATCCGGTGCCATTAAGGGCACCTGTGGTAACTGGATTAGGGTAGGGTTTAGGCCTATGGGGTCCCTGGATATAATGGGACAACGGGAACCTGCAATTCAGGTCACATGGGAGGCCTACATAGGTATCTGGAGGTTGGAAAGACAACGGTAGGCCTATGTATACCTGGATTATCAAAAGCACATGCGATATTCGGATTATTTAGGGCCCGTCTGGATTATGTATACATGTACGACATGTTCTTGATATTGTATCAAATTTTCTTACGCTTTGTTTACTTACCTCCCCGTGAAATCTTCTAGCGGGTCCGCGCGAAGCGCGGATGCCCGCTAGTAGATATAACTTCAAGAACTTTTTTCTAAACCTTTATTTTTACAATAGCAAATTTTTGCGCGCTCCGCGCCAATTACTTTTATACTATTTTGTTATTCGACGTTTTTGGCGCGTTACGCGCAAATTAGTTTCACTTTTTAATTATCAGTCAAGCTCAGTGGCGTAGCCAGAGGGGGGGGGGGGGGGGGGGGGGGGGGGTCGAGGGGGCGACCGCCCCCACCCCCGCCCAATATTGACGTCGTGTCGGTTGAGATTGGCACTGTCGGTTCATTTGACCAGAGGAATCATGGAATTATGATGGTCAAAAGTAAACAGATGAAAAAATTTCGCGCTACGCGCGCATATGTGTCCCCGCAAGGCAATATTCGTTGGTACAAACTTGTTTAGAGCCAAAAAGTATCTCAATCGTGCCAAATAAAGGTGTAAAGTCGAAAAATTTAGCACGCTACGCCCGCATATTTCACTCATAACAATCTTTTCGTTCATTCTAATTTCTCACCCCCACAATATGAATAATCTAGCTACGCCACTGGTCAAGCTTAATAACATGGCTTCAGGAACGATTTGTTAAACCGTTCTTTTTACAATAGCCAATAATTTCGCGCTACGCGCAAATCCCTTTTTTTTTAATGTATTCGCAATTTCAAACCCTTTCAAATCCAATTTTGAATGATATTGATAATAAGCCAATATTGATTGGAAATGAAGTTAAGGCTTTTCAATAGAATATTGGTCAAAATTACACACCAAATCGCACCAAATGGGTTCGAAAATGAAAAAAAATATCCAATTCTAAGGGGCACATCCCCCCTCAGGCTCCCCCAGTTATAGCAGTGCGAGCCGGTGACATTTATTTTTAAGCCCCCGGGTAAAAAAATCCTGCGCACGCCTATGCAATCCAGGACTGTTTTAATGGGGGGAGGCAAATGTTCCTCGTACCGGACTGAGCAAAGCGAGTTGAGCGACCAGCGGGTTGGGTCCAGGGGCCGCCTTAGGACCCCTGGTAGGGCCTAGGGGCGAAGCCTCTGCAAGGCGGTTTTCGGCATTTTTAAGGCAAAGATTCAGCATTCTGAATGAAGCAAGAATGGTTCGAGATCCATTATAATGTTGAAACGCGAAGCGCGCAAAAATCTGATTTTTAACACTGAAAAGATACAGTATGACATTTTAAACGTCCTCCACATAATATTTTGAATATTTGGTGTGGTTCGAGAGCCATTATAATTTGAAACCTGCAGAAAAAATGCGCGCAAAGCGCTCAAAACATTTCAGTTTTTGAACTAAAATGGTAATGGAAAACTTTCCTGACCCGTCTTGTTAAGCTTGAATAATGAAACATTGAAACTAATACGCGCGAAGCTCGCAAATTTGGCATTTCTAACACTTAAATGGTCCAGTCCAGTATGACGTTTTTAACGCCCACACATAATAGTTGGTGTAGTTCGAGACCCATCATAATGTTGAAAGGCTGTAGAAAGAATGCGCGCAAAGCGCGCAAAGATTTTTAGTATTTAAACTAAAATGGTCATAGAAAACTTTCCTCAAGCCATCTTGTTCATCTATACGTGCAAAGGCCGCAAAATTGGCATTTTTAACACTAAAAAGGTCCAGTAAACGTTTTTAACGTCCCCACATTAAAATTATGGGGACGTGACCTCGTAACCCCTCCCTATTTGCACCTACCCTTCTTCCTCCCCTTCTTCCTTCTTTTCCTCTTCCTCCTTCTCCTCGTCCTCATTTATTATTATTCTTTTGTCAAGGGGGGGGGGGGGGGGGGGGGGGGTGGCCTGCTGCCCTTGGACACGCCACTGTTACACACCTACCCATTCCATTATTTGAGCAATATAAAACTAAATGTGGATATAGGAGGATTTGCGGCAGTTTGGGACCCTTTTGACATTTTTGTGACCTCTGTTTCCCTTTGAGAAATTAGGGGTGATTACATATGGGCAACCCCCGGGTCAAATGTTGGGAGAAGTTAGCGCCCCCCCCCCACCCCCCCCCCCCCCCCCCGATTACGCCATGTGGCGCGAATTGGTCAACCACCAACGGATAGTTCATTCACCATATTTATAGATTTAAAACCGGACGTGAAATTTAACGTACATGTAGGGCCTACTTTAGTTTAATTTATATTTTGATGTTGTTATGTTTGGACTTAAAATGCTTCTTAATGTGCAGATGTCATTGTGTAACGCATGTTTTTGAGTTTGGCTGGCCCATCAACAGCTCTTTGTTGAGAGTTGTTTGATTTTCAATCACTCAGTTCATTAACTTTGATAATGTCTGTTGAGCTATTGTTCACATTTGCTCTTTATTATATACAAAATGTTTAACGTAAATCATAGAATCCTTTCAATTATGACGAAATGAAATCATTTATCAAAATATATGAGTAAATGATCGCAGCACTGTCATCCCCGTAAGACACTTTTGCCCAAGGGGGGGGGGGGGGGGGGGGGGGGGGGGGGGGGGGGGGGGGGGGGGGGGGGGGCGTTTTCACCTAAAATTTTCGTAAAAGGTTGCCCCACATTTTTTCCAAGTCAGTCACCTCGTGAATTTCACGTAAGTGGGGGGGGGGGGGGGGGTAGGGGGGGGGGGGTAGAAGTCAACAAATTTCGCACGTCAACAAATTTCGCACGGGCACACAATTTCGCAGTCCAAAAAGCACTGTAGTCAATGTTTTATGAGTAGTTTTAATATCATTGATATTTGAAACTAAGAACTGTCACTATATAGTCACAAGGTATTGATTCTGGACCAAGCTTTGTATCAAGGTTTCAGTTTCAGTAGTAACAAACAACGATCACCAGACTTGCATTTTCCACAAAGATCACTTCTGTGTGATGGGTCTCTGTCTTCATTATCTGAGCATTTACAATGCCATGGTGGCCTTCTGCACTCTGGACATCTCAGTGGTGGTCGTAGAGGTTGCCACTTGAAAGGAAAGATGAAGTCTCCATTGCATGACTTACATTCTTGACCATAAGCAGGCTAAAAAATGATATAAAAATATGGAAATAATCCAGGGAATTGGTAGCCTATTTTACAATCTGACAATAGCGCTACACAGTATTAATTATCACAATAGCATCTACTTCTTCTCTTTACATCTTAGTCTTTTCCCATTTCCCCATCGCCTTTCCCTTTCCCGGACGGGATAATTTTGCCGATGGATTTTGCATGACCAGGTATCACATCACACCGCCCACAACCTCTCTAATGAGGTGGCACTAACCTTACAGAAATTGCGGATTTTCTTGATCCCCTTTTAGCCCTTCCCATTTTGAGTGTAAAACCTCTCACTGAAAATGACCTCTACAGTTTTAAGTCACTCATTGTTCCTAGCATTTCCAAACTTGGTACACTTACAACTTCAATATCTTCACCATCCTTAAGGATCGTCTTGACCCATGTCCAAGCACTTTCCCAGTATCTTTTGCAGTCTAAACAACGGTACTTCCCATACACTTGTTTTTCTTCGGACCGGTCCGACTTGGGCCTGCGTCTTCGGGACCCTCGGGAACGTCTTTTAGGTGGCATTGTGAAGATAAGTTTTAAGACAAAGAGTCACGAGATAAACAAAAATACGCGAATTAATGATAGAGTCCAATCATCCAACAGCCGTCAACTTTCAAGTGAATTTTCCACACATTTGTTGACAATTCACCCGAGAACGATGAATTCTCCGTGAGTCGGACTAATCGTATGCTAACTTAGCGAAGTTACATCGCATGATTTAAATGATATGACAAAGTACTGAAATTTCCCCTGGAAGAAATGCACTTACTTCCTGGCCAGACTTTGTACTTGCTGTGATGACACCGTCTAACATTTCCGGGGTATTACCCAGATCGTGCAATACATTGCTAAGCTCAAACTAAATTTATTCATTTTCTATGAAGACATTCGTAACAAAAATAATCCTTGGAAAATTTATCATAAATTCAGTGATCAATCTGAACCCCTCCCTATATAATATTTGAATTTTCTTTCAGTCTCTTCATATCAGCTGTTACTTTTACCTTGCAAATCGATGTTTCCGTTTTGTTGATTCAAGAATTCTCAGAGACTGCGGAGCCAACACATTTTTAAGCTGTATTTTTCGAATTCCAACCCATTTTCAGTTAGGTAGAGTTTCTATTATATTTTATAGAATTTTTATGCAGAAGGCGTAAATATGGTCTTTAATTATTATTCTTTTGGAGGGGGAGGGGGGCGCAGGCCTGTGAACAGGTGGGCATAACCGATTATTGTTTGTTATTTATATGGGATGACAGCAATGTTTATCAACAAACGCAACGGTCGAAGGGACTGGACTGTCGATACATGCTTGAGTGAACAGCATATGACCACAACACTGTCCGCTATGCCTTATTGCCCTTTATATTGCTTTGGCGCGAGTTTTAAAAGCACGGGTCCTAAACAAAACAGGATGCGCGCGCAAACCGCCGGGCAAAGAACAATGGTAACTGCTGGCCAAACGCCCGGTGTGACGTCACCTGTCACCCCATCTATACATAACGTTGTCATTTCATTGGGGGCGGTGGACAGCATTCTGACAGGGGGAGCCTGGGAGGAACCCCTCTAGTTACGCCCGTTTTCATGCCAAAGTTGACCTCAAATCTCCCTATATAAGGTTAGTCTGCCTTGTTACCATGGCATTCCATGGTTTACACATAAATTCTATTTTCCAGTTTTTTGATATAAATTCTACCATTTGTTCCCTTTTTCTCAAATGTGTATCATCTTGCCATTGAGTGGGAACAGTTTCCTTGCCAAAGTGCTGCTATAAATATACATGTATATGTTACCTGCTAAACACTTCAGATTTGATTACTCGTGACGATGGATGATCGATTCAATACTTAAATATTGCTATCATTGATTTACACAGTTCAACCAAATAAGTTTCCTTTTAGATTATACCTGATATTTTCAAAATGGGTTACTCCATTGAAACGAGTTTTGGCACACATATGTACGTGTGCACAGCAACACTAGAACGGGGCTACAACTACGCAGGTGCGGTGTAATGCTTGAAGGAGAACACATTGAATGGAGGAATATAATTCAAAAGTTGCTAAATGGTGTATTGATTTGAAGGCGGGTGGTTAAGCAGCTTGAACCACGGTCTTGAACCAGGGTCTTTGTAGCCTTCCTCGTAGGGCCACTATCCAGGGAAATACTATACTAAGATAGAATATAGAAACACTGAGTCAGCCATCCTCCAGCCAAAAGAGTGCCACGGGTTCGGTTCTCGGGTTGGTCGGTTCTCGGATGGGGAGCAATTTTTCTAGGATTATAGATAGAGTAGTCCTAAGTCTTTGCTTGAACACCGCATTTTTCACCTTTTGAAATGAGTTATTCCTCCAGTCCAGGCCTTCTCAATTAGATTTTGTGAAGCACCACTTTTGAGATGTTAGTGATCTAGAAGCGCCACTATCCCTGCGAGCGGAGCGAAAAACGGGTGGGGTCCAGGGACCCGCCTTATGGTTCCTGGTGCGGGGTGGGGTGGTCCAAGGGGCTTTGCCCCTTGGAAGCTCATGGGTTTACCCCCCCCCCCTTTTAAGAGGCACAGAAATACAGAGATGTTGATGGTAAAATGTACAAAAAATGGTAGCAAATGTAGTGATAATCAATAGTCCTACTACTAATAATCATGACTTATCCCACTGCAGTTAGTGGCTGAAGTGGCTCTTCATGCTTCTTTCGATCTGGTTGAAGTTGGGGATATATTTCTTATTATCCTACCATCGAGACATTTCTCGTGTTCCTATTGGATAAGCGCTGACTAGATATATTCCGTATCCGACCCCCGTATCCCGTATCCGGTCAGTAAGTAACTGCGCATGCGCATGGTAGTAGGTTGTACGCCGACGTGACGATCGTCGGGTTACAGTGAACTTGCTCGGGTTTTAGGTGACGAGTACTACCTGTAGTGACTACTAGTTCTTGTTCTTGTTTTGTTTTAATAGTTTAGTAGGATAAAATCGTTATTAGGTGAGGTTGGGTCGGATACGGATTATATCTAGTCTCGGAGCCTGTATCAGAATCCTCGACTAGATATAATCCGTATCCGTCCCAACCTCACCTAATAACTATTCTTATATAGTGAGTGTGGTTTGAGATGTCAGCAGGCAATTTGATTGGTTTTTGGCCGATTTTCAGCCGACACGCCCATGCATTATGAGACAATGGTGCATGATAGTTTGGGGCGGGGTTTAATTCATTCGAAAAATAATACCTTCAGCGCGTATTATCAACGCGTCATCGCGTTAGCGTGCCCTTCACAAAGTCGCCGCCGTATGCGTTGTGGGTATAAAGCAGCGATGACAGATGCGTGTTTGCTAAAGAACGCGATTAATTTGAAGCAGGATGTTGGAAAACTGCTCGCTGGATTCGCCGATTTTATAAAGGGGGACATTTGTTGTTGTTTGTTTAAAATAAATCTAACAAACTGCGTTATTTTATGATAAAAGATCAAAATAACCAATAAACTAAATAAGAATGAGAATAAAACATAGTTCTTAGCTGTTTTGCTATAGACGATGGTCTTATAATGTATAGGCTGTACCATATTTGTGTCGTCGTGTATGGCCGCCTGCGGCGACCATACACGACTCCAAATATGGTACAGCCTATACATTATAAGACCATCGTCTATAATAGCAAAACAGCTAAGAACTATGTTTTATTCTCTAAATATTCTTTGTTTCATTTTTTTTAAATTTTTTTGATTTCTTTTTCTCCATGCGTCCTCCTTCCGCGCGCCACTCGGACTGATGCAATGCGCCACAAGTGGCGCGCGCGCCACCATTTGAGAATCAATGTGTGCTCATTCAAGCAGCACAACTGTGCGGTGTTCAAGCAAAGACCCTGGTTCAAGTTGCTTAACCATCCACCTTCAATACATCATTCGGCAACTTTTGAATTGAGGTATTCCTCCATTCAATGTGTGCTCATTCAAGCATTACAACACCTGCATAGCTATAGGCCAGCTCTAGTGTTGCTGTGCACACAGTGCGAAAACTAGTTTCGATGGATTAACTCATTTTAAAAATATCAGATTGAACATTTACTATCATCCATCCGGATTCACAAATATGAAGGAGGCTAGGTTGCAACAAAAATGGGCTCTGAATATGAAAAAAAAATGTATTGCAATCAGACAGGGTCAGTGTGATATCGTGTGATGTGATGCGTTCCCCAAAAATGCATGTGCAATATTGCCATTGAATGGCGGAAAAGAAACAATCTTGCACTTTTCTGGTCCATGATTGGTCAGCTGTAACAGTTCCTCCTTGGATGTAGAATATTGCAGGATAGCAAGCAAATATTGGAGATCAGTAGTAAAAGTGAACATTTGTTACGTGATGGTAAATACATTTGCTGATCATCCAACAATTGCTTTTGATTGGATGTCCTAGCAATGCAAGCAATCACTAACCTATCACAATTTAAGAATAATCAAGTGCTTTTATTAAAGCAGACCATAACTTTTATTTGCATATTTATATTTTATTTGCATTTTTTTAAACCTGCCTTGTATTTTTCATGTTTTCTCCAAGTGTTGGGGTTTTATTTACAAGCCTAATGGACGTGTACGCGGTGGTTGAATCTTCCACCAATGTGTTCACCACCGATATGGCTCTAGTAACTGAAGCCTATAACTTAAGCTTGGAGAATGGGTCTTGTCATTGGTAATTTTTAATCTGTAGTTACTATTGTGATTATTGTTTTTGTGTATTTATGTTTTGTTGAAAGAAGAGAAACGTAAAATAAAAGGCCAGCCCGGTATTAGGTTCTGGCCAAAGTTCAAAATAAAATAACTACATACACAAAATATGACAATCACAACCATCTTTTATGTACTCACATGCCATTATTTATTCAATTATCAGTACATGTAGCAATTATAGTTTGTACTAATTCTTCTATTGAAGATATGGTTGACGTTATTGACTAAGTCTTACGAAGCCATATTGTTTTTAACTAATTTCTTTTTTAAAAATATTGAGAAACTATTGGAAGAACAGTTCAACTGTTATTTTTAAATGTTTATGCAAATCTTGTGGACTTCTTTCAAATACAAAATCATTTAATTATTAATATTAACATACACTATTTTCACATGTTTCTATAATTTAATCTGCCCAACCCAAACCCCCAGTTTTATTCCATAAATTACACACATATATCGCCATCTTAATACAGTCAAGCACAAGAGATCTAAATTTGAAGAAAATAATAGAACAATCTTATCTAAATAAACCTTTGAGAGATTTTTAACTTTCAAAATGTGCATGCCTTTTTATCTTCTTTAAAACCTTCCAAACACTTTTAACTTAAAAAAATTGATTTAAAGTGAAATTGTAACAACAAGTTATAAGACCCTTGCACTACATCTACAACTCATAAATCTGAATGATACGATAATGGAAAAGATCGCTAAATCAGAAAGTTATGCAACCCTACAGTCAGTATTTGATAACTCCACATGTTTTCAAGGGGACTGATAAATAAACACTCGTCCTATACACATACAGTGAAGGGTTCTTGAAAATTAAGCCTGACATTTATTATAAAATTCTTCTTTCTAAAAGGAATTAATTTTGGATATTTTACTTAATACCTTTTAGCACCTATAAATGTCAACTGGTGGTGATTAGAATTCACCAGATAATAGTCAAGTAGCAGATAGATATTCATCCTTCATAACAAATAGTTATAGGATCACAGATACAAACACATATAGGCGTTAGGACATGCAGTATTGAATATAAACATTATGGAAAAGAAACGGTTCACCATGAAGTATAAAATCATTCAGAAATACATTACAATTTCATGGAAAAATAATGTTAATTTGTATTTTGCTGCCTCTTCTCAGAAAGTTCTTAGTTCCACTATCAAGCTCCTGGTCCAGTGAAATTAATATTGTCAACTTCAAGGGTCCTATTGCATAAAAGTTAAGATTCATCTTAAGAAGAGTGCTTCTTAAGTTTTAAATCTATTTAAGGGGATTGTTAAAGAATTTATAATTATGTCTTTATGAAATAGGACACATGTCAAACTACAGACCTAGGGACCAACTCTTTAAAGCTCAACTTAGTGAGAATTATTTAATACTATTCTGAACAAGGCTTTGAAAAGAAAAATTTAAAAATCACTCTTCAGTCACTTAAGAAGATGCTTAACTTAGGGCATGACTTTGCTCTGATGTCACAACACAAGAGTTAGATGAATGAAGACTTGGAAGTGTATGGTTTAGCACAATATCTAAGTCACACTCATCCGTCATATTCATTGGCTAATTATTGACATGACTATGACTGTATGCTGTTTCAACCCTAAAGAGCTTTTCACTTCAGAGGGTGCATGACAATCAATCCATCTAAATGCCAATTCCAACCTAACTCCAAATCCAGCGTAAAACTGAAACCGGATATTGATGCTACAAAATGTCATGAGTGCTACATGTGTGGACATGTACCCTGGTGGTTTCAATAAACATGTTGACAAGAATCTTTTCACAACTAAGTGGGAGTAATCCTGGATACTTAGATGAAAAAATGGTGCATCCTCATGCAACCAAGCAATGTGAAACATAATTATTCTAAAACGATAGACGGTTGAATGTTGATGGTTGGTTTCCGTAAGTCTGTATGATCACTATAATCACATATTTTCATGTAAGGAATAATAACAGATGTTCAAATATCATGTCTTAAATACTACAACATCAAAGGATAATCTAAAAACAAATCATTAATGGACAAAAAGCGGATATAAAAATTATATCTGCTCAAAATAGAACACTTTTTGTTTCTTCTACTAAAGAGAGATACATGACTTGTTCATCATGTTATTAAGGTTATTGTCACAACAAATTACAATACAACATTGTGAAGGGATAGTATCACTATATAAAAATAACTGTATAAGGTATGTTATACATGACATTTAAGAGACGGTTAAACAGGTGTGCAGTCATGTTATAAAGCAATGACATAACTGGATTATCTGCAGCACCAACAATGTTGCCAATGGCATTTCTAGGGAGCTTGGTGATTGTTTTACAGCTCCTTTCAAGTACTAAACCTCAGTGACCCCTTACATATTCAGCACAATTGGGCTCAAATTTGGATTAAATTACGATAGCCTTTGGCAACACTGGACGCAGGTGTGAGAATCCATGGTGCAGTACTCAACAACACCATTGCATCATCCGCATCACAAATGCTGTTCAAATATTTATAACTACATTCAGTCTTGTGCTCAACAACAATCAAAGTCACATAAGATGAATGCATGGGCTTCATCATGTATTGAGGATTCTGTGCATTGGCTTTACCCTAACCCCAACAAGTGTTTTGGAAATAAAACGGATCAAATCTTTGGAGATAGGCCGGCTGTCCCGGCGCCATGAATCGAACCCGGGTAAAAAGATTTTCCTCAGCATATGATTGCCGGCTAGATCGCACCATGAGATAAGACTGGGGAAGCTCACACTACCAGCACCTAGTAGTGCAGTGTTTTTTAGTGATACGGAAGGTTAGGGTTAATCATGTCTTCAGAATCTTTAACGGGAGAATGATGTCTAAAAAGTTCTTATTAACGGTATACATTGCTAGCAGTTTCAACTTTTAAATTAGGGCCAAAAGACAAAATATGAGTCTTAATCAATTGAACATGACACATTTGTGTGATGAGGCCTTATTCACGTGAATGAAGGTAAACATTGTACCCAACAATAATCTATACATTCAAAACAGAATTATTTACTAAGGTCCACATAGGCTCCAAAGTGACTATACATCTATGGCTATATGGTGCCATGTGATAACAAAAGCAGGTTATGTGTATACATTTGAGTAAAGTGACACAATTAAGGATAATTTGAACTGACCAACTGTTTAGACTTGTATTAGTATACAAGTTGTCAGGGTTTTTTAAATTACCATAGTGCATTTACAAGCTTGGTTTTGAGAGGCCCATTTACGGCTGAATCAATTTTGACCATCACTAGACTCGTCAAATGTCTATAGGCATACATTGCATGCAGAATAGATGGATATTCATATACACTATTATAAATATAACATTTTAGAAGGATCCTTTAATCAGTTTGCGTATATCTGATATCAATGCCGCAAATGTGATATTGAATGCTTTGTACATTGATATTGTCATCAAAATCTCCTTTAAATATGTATAAAAACACATCAACAAATTCCAAAAATTAATGTAGTATATAAGTTCTGCTTTATGTACCATTACACATTTTATTTATATCGTTGCTTTGGTAACCTGTCTTACTGGCGTGAAGGGTACAAACCTGCTTTCTGTCAGTTACAGAACACAAGGACAAATACCAATATCTGCCCAACGATGTCACCATATTTACTGCCTCTTTATGGATGGAGCAGATTTAATTTGATTTTGAACATACATATATCCATTTCCAAAATATATTTAATAAAGATATGTCAGCAATACAACACTTTTAACAATTATAATTTAATTATATGCTCAATAAATCAATCATCTCTTCACAGTTTGTTTTCCAAGGCAATTTATACAATTTTCAAACTGGAATTCAAATTTGAAAATTCAATATTCCTTAAAATACTAAAAAGTTTTAACCAAAGTTTACTAGATTACAAATGTTTAAACAATTTCCATTTCTTATGTCCACAAAACACATCCATTCAAAACAAATGTTGTTATCATAATTAACACCATATTTTATGTCATGTCATTTGTTTGAAAGCCATTGAAAATGGGCAAGCATGCTCATCTATTATATATAGCAATAACAGTAACATTTCAATTAATGTTCCTCCATTGAACTTGTGGTATTCAGTGTCTTTTTTGTAAACTACCTTACAAGTGATGCCATGTTCATATTTCGTAACCTACTTAGTATATGGGCTAGTCGGAAGACATGGTCTTCTCTATGTGCCATCTGTCTTGTACTCTCAACCACGGCAAGGCCAAAGAGGAATGTAATTGTGCTATTTTCACCCAACTTTTGGGCTACATATGCATTTCACCAAACTTTCGGCTACATGGATGCATTTTCACCCAACTTTGGGCTACATGGATACATTTTAACCCTAATTTGGGCTACTCGGAAAGCTTTTTTTCCATGGCATTCCTGACCAGAAAGCTCATATTATATCTTAACATGAACATTTAAGAAGTTGAAAAAACAAAAACAAAAACCTTTTGATATCATGTCTCAGCATGATAACCATAAAGAGTCATTGACCAAAATGGGGTTGGATATCATGCTAATAGCTGTTATCATTGATAGAGTCCACTCCTTCTCTGGGATGCTATATAATTCATCAGTGAATGGCTGACTAGTTAGTTTGATGTGTCTAATCTAGAATTCATATTTTCTAGGCTGTCACTCATTTATATTGTGTCCTTTTGGATATGCTTTTTCCACAAAGACCTGTTGTTACAATTATTACATATCCAACATATAATTATGTATTTATACAGCCATAATGACGACTGTTACTCGTAAATAACATTACTGTTTTATGTACAAATACCAAACTTTTGTGATAAAGATCGTCCCTTTTCTTAGTGTGACGTTTGTACAGCAGGGATGGACACACTGACCACAACAAAACATAAACTGCAAGGCTATTCAAAGCGTGGAGTGTGTGTGTTCCCTTGGTAAATAGCTTGGTCTTATATGGCGCTTGGTTGGTTCTTTCATTTTAAGGTGACGTTTGCTTCTTTCTTTAGATGTCATCAATATCAAAGTCTTCCTCCTCTGCAGCCGGCTTAGCCACAGCTGTAGGTGATGTCACACCCTTAGCAGGGGATACCGTTTCAACCTTAAGACCTCCACCACTCCGGTTTGAGAATGATACCTGCAGAATAAGTGGAAGAATGAGGATAATTTCAATTCTATTAAGCTAAGGGCAATTAATTTTCCTATACCACATTGACGCTAAATCTAATGATGAATTTCATTCCACTAAGTATTCCTTAATGTTTAAAAGATTTTAAATTTTTAGACACTGCCTACAGGTCTGTGCGCAACTGTACTTTAAGAACATAGTAAACTTGCACACCTTGTACTGTGATATCCAGGGTTAGCAGCATCTTTGGTGTTTGCATCATATTTACTTATAAAATGGTCATCCGTTCACTGACTTGTGCAATGTAATTCAAAACACTCACTAGTTGAAGCCTTAAGCTATGACATACCACCAAATCGCTCGGAGCGATTTGCCGCTGACGCTCCTTATTTGGTAAATAGCACTCTTTATAAGGAGCGTAAGTGGCAAATCGCGTCGCGCGATCGTGTAGTATGTCATGAACTTAGGCAATCTCTCAGGTAGAGTCGGTTAGTGTTTTGTGTGCGTTTCCCCCAAAATTTTCAACAACAAAAAATGACAATTTTTTTTAAATGTCTGAAATTTTTTAATGCTCCTTTTTTTTTTGTCTTTCAAAAAAATGTGAAAATAAAATAATATGGATACATGTATCTCAATTTTAAAAAAATGGGTCAGTTGGACCTGTAGAACATATGTCCCTCTTGGGCTTACCTCCACTTCTTCATCTTCACTGGATTCCTCTTCTTCCGCCTCGGCTAACCACTTGACAAAGGGCGCCGCTTTTTCATGAATTAGTTCCGCTGTCTCCTTGCTCACATACTTCTTGGAGGGCTAAGAGACAAGACAAAACAAGCATTATTTATTTGGATTAAGTCACGGCTTATTGTCACTTATTAAAAACTCCCCCACCAAAAAAATCCACCATGGCTAGTTAAGGTTCATTAGGCATCGAACCAAGGCAAACAACCACACATTTTGAAATGTCACCTAAAGCAAGCCTCTGTAAGAAATCTTAGACAACCATGATACCATGCCTGATCTATTAACGCTATACAACCTGTTAGTATGTTATCCAATCTGATATCATACCAAGTTGTAATACACAGTGGTGTAATTGTAGACTTGTATACTCACTGTACTGTGCCACACGCATTCAACACTGTCCACATGGTTGTCATAAATATGACATTACCTACTGCTGACATTTACCATTTACAGAGTGTTCACTACCAAAATGGCTAGTTGTGCAGCATGAATATTCAACACAAACATTTTGGGGTAGGATGAGGGAGTGGAAGATGGATTGTAATGTGATGAACCTACATGGTACATATGTCATTGGACCATGGAGGGTAAAATGGGGACCATGAAAATCTTCCCGGAAAATTGAAGGAAACTTTGGTAATTGGGAACGATATTTAGCTGTTTTAAACATGTATACAAATTATGTAAAATCAGTGGGCAATTTTCCTTGCCATCTTTTTCAGCCCTGTACCATCTTTTCCAGCCCTGTATACTACAGTGCAGAGAGAAGTAATGGATGTGACAAATATTACAATAAATGCCTGATTAGAGCAGAACAAACTATCTTTAATAGTACCATCTCTCTATGATACATAAGCCCTTGCCTAGATGGAGATGGACAATATCCTTCAACATACATACATTATGGATTCCCACATAAAATAGTTATCAATGATCAGCACAACTGACTGCCCACGCTTTCAGTATAATAGCCACACTTTTTGTGTTTAGCAAATATCTGACAATAATTGTTAAAAAAAACCAGGGATTCACTATTTCCCCAATTAGATTTTGAACATATTAAAGGGGGATTCCAGGAAGTTTTTGACTTGATTTTGCGAGTGCTGTAATTATTGAACTATTTATCAAATGCATATAAAATAAAAGTATACATTTTTGAAAAGGAAATGGATCAGAGATTCCAAATTTAACGTTATTTTTAACAAAAAATGTGGTTTTTGTTGAGAATTTCACAAAAAATATATCACTTTTTTGACCCAAAAAAGTTCAGCACATCTAACAAAAAATAAGTTTGAGTAAAAAATTCCCAAATTGCTAGATTATGATGTAAAGACACAAGTACGGGATAATTAAAAAAAAACACCCCTAATTTAAATTTTTATTAACATTTCTGCCCAAAAAGCGTCAAAAATCGTCCCTAAGTTAAGTGTCTTTACATCATAATCTAGCAATTCGGGCATTTTTTACTCAAAATTATTTTTGTTAGCTTTGTTGAACTTTTTTGGGTCAAAAATGTGGATTCTCTGACCTATTTCCTTTCCAAAAATGTATACTTTTATATACATTTGAGTCATAGTTGAATAATTACAGCACTCACAAATTCAAAAAGTGACTTGTTGAGTGAGAGTCCCCCTTAATTGAGATTCATATTCCTTCAACCAGGAATGTAAATGGGCAAAAAGAAATGTCAAAAGCACCAAAGGGTGTTAGGCATCCGAGGGTCTGAAAGCACATGGTGGTGTGTTCTGGATTTTGGATGATATCCTCTTCCGATTCATTTGTTGCAATTTCAGCACAAAGACTTTTATTTTTTTGTTTTAAGGTCTGCTGGACTATTTCAAGGCTCCCAATTTGGGATTATTTTCATACCTGCTTGTAATTACATTCAATAAGCTTTGATATTTTGATTATAAAACATTTTGAAGCGTCTTCAGGCTATGGTTGAATTTACCTTCTTTGCCCAGGTAAGGATGACCTCTTCCTCCAACAAGTCCAAGTCATACATGGTCTTGAGGATCACAGGTACTTTGGGCATCAGTTTGTCCTGGTAGAGTCCAATCAGCTGCTCAAAGCCACCCATTAGGTACTTTTGGGCCTTGGGAGAGTCATGTGTCAACTGAAAATAATGAAAAAATGATGAAATTAAACATAGAATCATTGACAACCATTAATATTATGATTTGAACGCATCAAAAAATGTGCAGCAGCCAAGATTATATTATTTATTCCCCTAAACATCCCAATACCGGTCTGCCATTTTGCAGAAAGGTTGCAGATTTCAGGGAATGATTTTTTTTAAAAAATCACTGGGGCCATCAACTTGCCGAAGGATAATAAATGTTGGTCTATTTTTGTTTTAAAAAATGGTCAATTTCACACCATTTAAGAACTTCAATTTGTATACAAATATCAAAAAAGGGCTCAATCGATAGCTGATGTTTTATTTCTGTCATCAGGCAAATACGATGGCCGATACAATGTTTTAGAGTGTTCTTATAAGCCCTTTCAAAAGAAGTAATTTGCATTGTCGAAAGTTCATGATAGATATTTAATGCAGGAAGTAATGATGGCAAGGAATTGTGGGTAAATGATGATCATGCAATCAAATTGCAGTGTTGCATAATTTTGCTTGCATGCATGGTCCAAATTTTGAGTCAGACATGACATTTCTTTTTTACTGATTCGATTGTTTGCCGATATGTTGTAACATCGGGCCGATACTGTTACAAAGTGTTCACACACTTTCTGTCCAACAAATTCCTACTTACCATATTATTATACTATAATCAATAGAAAGATGTACAGTTATAGAGAGCCTAAGTGAAAATTGATATTGCCATCCCCCATGCAAACTCAAACCAATCATTGAATGCTAGTCAGGTAACGTCACACAAGCAATTAATCGTTAATCATGTCTACAACATTGCATTGATAAGTTTACCCATGTCCCTATCCACAAGCCGTTTGTTCTTAAACATAATAGCCCCAACTCCCGAAGTCGGAAACCCTTAGAGAACAGTACACTGGATGCAAACAACTAGGGCGAGACAAGATATGGTGAGCGCCATGGATTATGATGCCATGGTGGTATTGAATTGACAAGCGATTTGATTACCCGAGAGTATTTCCTGTCATTTCAAGTGTGTACTGATTAGTCTGAGATTTCAAAACAACTTCCTGCTTTCAGTTAAGTCTTTTGGGAGCATAGATGTGCTATTTTGAGCAGTGGTACAAGACACTGAAACAGAATGGTTACAAAAGCTTGTTGTATCCGATATTATAATTGGAAACTAATTCATCAGTGCTATAGGTACATAGTTGAATATGATTAAAAAACAACCCATTGCTTGACTTCTTGCATCTCCTTATTAAAAAAATGATATATCAAACCCAGGATATAGAGCAGTGTAAATTAAAACTTTTGCATAATTTAAAGCTATAGCGGAAGAATATGTACTGTGATTGACAACAAAAGTATGGAGATGATGAATAAAGCATTCATGAGCGAATTGTTGAGATTGGAAAAGTCTGGAAATAGATTAAAGAAAAGAAAAGCGTGTACAATTGGACAACAAATGGGCTGAAGATAATTAAAATTGCAGACATTTTGTAAGTTCATTAATGCCGTAACTATGATGGCTGCATGTGTGTTTAGTCATAATATTGTGCCATTGATGTAACTCACAGCAGTTGTGCCATATAAGGATTCAATGTACAATTTGTTAGGTAAGAAAACTTCATAGCTGCCAGGTGTGTTTGTATGTCAGTTGGTCTATGCATGAAAGAACTAGACCTTAAAGCTAGTCAGCTCTCTGATCAAAGTCAGATTCATACTTGTCAATCTACATTTATTACTCAAGTGGGTAATACAATTTGAAAATTCATTCAACCATCAAATAAATGAGCAACACCAAGGTAAACCTGATCATAGATCAGAGATGGGATTTGGAAAGAAGTGCTACTGTGTATACATCTGCCATAGTTAAAGGAAATCTGTGCTTAAAAGCGCTCAAATATGTAGCATTATTATTATACAGACCATATCCGTATCTGTAAGTTTTTAAAAGTGCCGCGTTATGACAAAATCGGCTTTAGAAAGAAAATCACCTGTATGGACGTCGCCATATTGATCGAAGCTATGACGAAACAGTTAAAAGAGATTTCCACATCTCTTTTTCATGTATTGATATTTTAGATTTATGCATTGAATTTTTGTGTGATTACGTGCAGCAACCTGTTGCTGATGTAGTGGTTTTAGTAACAAAGACGTCACAACATTGGGTGTGGCTATCCCATCAGCACTTTTGACACAGACAACTAGGCGCGAGTTTCAAATAATCACAGGTTGGGAATGTGCAGTTTAAATTCATTTCATTGAACATTATAGTTCTGTGTTCAATTAAACTGGTCAATATACATTAGATAATTATTTTCCAACCATATAACGCTTGTTTTCATGAATAGTACTGATTTCATGAATAGTACTGTTTTCATGAATAGTACTGTTTTCCTTTAATAAAATCCATCGATTCTAATCGGCGGGGATCATTATATCTTTAGAAATAAATATAATCGCTGTTAAGGTGTTACGTAAGAGACTTGATGGACCAGCTTCTAGGTCTAGTACTTTCATGGTCTATGGTATGTTCATGAAACCCCAAACCTATTAAAAGGCAGCCCTTATAACAATTGTACTAACCAATCAGCACATGCATCACTGCAAAGGAGGTTAATGGAACACAGGGCACATATAAATAACAATTGAGTGTCTGCTACCAGCCCACTCATGTTTCTACACAGGCACCATGTTATAATCAACTGTGTTACCTTGTGTCCTATTGAATTGAAACCGGGGAAAAAGGTTCCTGAGAAAAAGTGGCAACCGTAATCTTAAATGCCAACAAGTTCCATCTAAACTACAAATGTTGATCCACATTTTATTTTCCTTTATATTATTAAAAATAAGATTTTAAAAAGAAGCAAACTGATTTTCAAAATATTGACAGACCTTCTACTGAATAGTATACAGAGTGGTAGACGCAAACCACCTGCCTATTGCATATTTGATGCCGCCGGAATGGATTAACTACATCACGTGAGAGTCATGAATGAATGATAAATAACGGGTGAACAAGGTGTAAGGGATAGACAAACATTGTTTGCTTGGCACATGGGCAAAATAGAGTATGGCCTACCTGTCTTTTTCTTTTTTTACCCTGTCATCTACACAATCTATTTTGGCACCATTTTTTTTGGTACTGGATAATACCGAATAATTAAGTTCCAGGCACAAATTTTGTTTTTTAAATATGTGAAAATGACTGTTAATCTGCCACAATTCTTGTTGTTATTGATGTTGTGATTGTAAGGGTTCCAATAAAAACCTTTGGTTGAGTGGTTTTTTCCAGTGTCAATCAGTATACAACAGACAAACAAAACACTTGTTAAAAAACAAATTCAAAAATGATGATAATACAAAGTAACACATTTTCTTCCTTAAAATCTCAAACATCATATTACAGCTGCATCAAGCTGCCCACTGTTGTGCGGAATTTGAGTAGCTCGTTTTTTGTTGTCTTAGAAATTCAATATTTGAATTTGATACAGAAATCAATATTTACTTAGTAACTGACAAGACAAGTACACCGCACATAAGTGATTTCTGCAATGATATCAGATACCACCTGTCAATAAATAAGCTTTCCTTACATGCTGGAAAAATATTTAAGATATTTCTTAAGACAGCCTTGTCCTTTAAAAAGGTAAAAACAGTGCGATAAAACCCCTGTATTTTTTTTTGGGGGGGGGGGTGTTCTTAAAGGTGACCTGAAAAACTACAATACCAAATATTTCATTTTATTTTTAAAATGTTTGAGTTCTGATTTAAGGTTAAAATCTACTTAAAACCATCCATACTGATGATGACAAGTGTTTTTACAAATAATTATTAATTCATAGAAAACTAAGCACCAATTTGATAACTCCTTTAAAACTGTTCTGCCATCTTGCTTTTGGTAAAATATACTGATACATTTAGGTATAGCAATGGTTTTGAAATATTTCAAAATCTTAATAATTTCAATGAAAAAGATGATATTTCAACCAATGCGTGGTATTGACGTCAGCAGCATGATAATAAGGTTTAAGGTGAGGTGGGTGGGTGTCTCCACAGAGTTAACCCACCATATGAGTAAACAAGCCGTCTCTTTGTCTCGTCATCAAATAAAAAACTAACCCGCAGGAAATGTAGAGCTATATAAGCTGCTTTAACATATTATTCTCATCCAGTAAGATCTCTGCCAGAATGGTGGATTGGAGGGGTGGTCTGATTGATGTCAAGACAGTCACAAACAATCTCTTTTGTCACATCGACTAGCAAAAACTTATCCGCAGGAAATGTAGCATGTATTGTATAACACATTCTCATCCAGTAAGATCGATGTCAGAGTGGTGGAGTGTGGGGGGGGGGGGGGGGGGGGGTGTCTCTTTAATGCCAAGATAGTCACAAATAAACAATATCTTTGTCAAATCCACAATTAAGTTCTCATATTTCTGTCAGGATGGGGGAGGGGCTGTCTCTTTGATGCTAAGACAGTTGCAAACAAACCATCAAAAACTTACCCGCAGGAAATGTAGCTTGTATTGCTTAAGCTGCTTCAGCATGTTCTCATCCAGCATGATCTCTGCCAGGATGAGAGGAGCCTTCTCTTTGACGTCAAGACGGTCAGCCTCGGCACATATATCTTTGTCACAGCTGGCAAGTTCATTATCATCCTTCTTTTTCTGTGTTGAGCAAGAATTGAAGATGATCAAAGAATAGATTAAAAATTAAACAAACATTTTTGAAATATGCATAGGTTATAAGAGTTTGAGTTAAAGATTCAAATTTGATTTGAGAATCGCTCTCCACCAATGAGGTACATCACTTCAAAAGGTACATCTTTTTTTAAATACAAATAAATTGACAATCTCTGATAAAATATTTCACAAGGTTTTTTTTATGATGCCTCTTTTTAAATTGAAGCTATGGTTTACAAAATTAGAGATTTTTTTTCTTTCTTTCTTGTCTTTAAAATAAAATCCATGCTATATCTTAAGTCTTGCCAACAATAGATAACTTATGACATAATGCTATAATTAAGTAATTAAAATTTACAAGAGAAATACAATGTATACTCGTAATACTGCATGCATTGACAAGTATCATGATAGCTCATCCAATGGATATTTTAATGCAACTGCATGAACAGAGAATGTGTAATGGGAAATCAGGAGTATTAATAGTCGTAGGTTTAAAGGTTAATGTGTAGTTTACTATCTAGCTTTGCACTTTCACTTTATCAATTGATGAGAGTTTTTGCTTACTGAAATCCTTTCTAAAGAATGAATAATTGATGGAAGTACTGCAGAAATGCCATTTGCTCATACATTATTTGTTGCACACAACCAACTAGAAAGAAATACACTTTTTGTTTAATCTTGGCTTTCACTATAACAATATTGAAGCATTTTATTTTTGTTTAACCTTTAGACATGCTTAAAATGCTATATTAAATTAAAGTTTTTAACACAAAAATATCCATCTTTTTAAAGTAATATAGCCTATGCTGATAAACCCCCTCATACTTGTCATTAGTGATTAAGCCTAGTTAATGTCAGCCAATTTCATAGGCCAAATCATTCAACTGTATGTTAATATTAATTTGGTATAATATCTGCTCTATATAAGCTATAACATTATTGCAAAGCTAAGTGATGAATAGCAAAGTGATGCAAGGCAGACAATTGGTTAGGGCCAGGAAGAAAGCCATTAAGTGGAGCTGCAGTGGTTTGGAATCTATACCACTAGTATAATACTAGACTAGTAAATTGGAAATCCAGGACAGGTTGCAGAGGAAACTATATACAGAATATGAATATAAAGTGGAACCTTATTGAGAAACACAAGAACCTTTTTGAAGTACCGGTACATTGCACAACCATCAAAAAAAGAAAGCAACACAATCTGTGATTTTCTAGGTTAATGAGTCATTATGAAACAATTGCATATCAAGCAAATAATTCAATGTTTTTTAAAAGTGTTTATTTTTTAATTTTGAATCAAATCTGACTTTATGAACCTGGATCTATAGCGAGGCTTATATGGTGTACCGTTGCAAACTATTGCCAAACAGAAAGAACTACACTTTGACATTTCAATATACTATGGACAGCTAGTTTTTAAAAACAGTTCTGAACCACTATATGTGTGTACATTACAAGAAGCACAAAAACTATTAGTTTTAATTATCCCAATCACAAATGATTAGAAATAAAAACCCAAATGTTTGTTTCTATTACCTTTATAAAGCGAAAAAATATATCAAGACGTTCTTGCGGTGTTTTCTCTAGGTCATCGTTCAGAGTGAGTACTTTGGCACCACTGGTCAGGTTTTGCATGCGTTCTTTGACGGCTGATTCGCTGGTATCGACTGACCAGTCCAAATCATCATCATCCTACGGAAAAGAGATTTGAAAATATAGCACCGAACAATTACAACACAAACTTCGAATGTATTTATACATTTATTCATATATTTGGTTACATAATCAACAACATAACAAACTGTAGCTGTCTGTAACAAACCAAATGCCCTGCAAATCAGAGTTAGAATGTCAGCTGAATTGTGAGAATCCATTGTTGCAATGATTCTCCCCAACTAAATAAGTAGATTTTTCTTTAGATTTTCAGATCTTCAAAACACCAAGAAAGATGAGCCATATTTCACAACCGAAATGGACGATTCAACCATGTTGGAATCACTGTTTGTCAATTAGAGCGTGTAATACCAATAGGTGTAAGAAATCAGTCTCTTACATGTTATAACAAGGGGGAGGGGAGTGTTAAAAATGTGACATTTGTTTACCGGTAAATCATCGTCTTGGTCTGCGTCCCCTTCCCCATTCTGATGCTGCTTCTGTTGAGAGCGCTTCAACTTGCGACCTGTCTTGCTGGCGCCACTCTGGGCGGGGTTGATCTCGGGTGGATTCTTAAGGATATAGGTGGTTAATTTGTGACGCATGTCCAACATCCCCTGGTATCCGCAGGCTGCACAGTGTTGACCGATCTGGGTCTTTTTCACTTTCTATTGTCAAAACCAAAAAAATAATAAAAATAAATAATAATAATAAAAATAAAGAAATAATAAAATCTGTTTTGTTTACTGAACGGTATCGGCTTGATATGGATGATAACTACTCCACTGAGTGTGTGCCATTCTATAAAAGCAGTTTATCTGCATAATTTGTTTTTGGGGGGAGGAAGGGGAGGGGAAGGAAGGGAGGTGAGGAAGGGATGGGTTCACAGAGGGTGAGGAGGGGAGTGGAGTTGATTTAATGTGAAGGAAGGGGTGAAGGAGCGAAGAAATGAGAAGTTGTGCTACTGATACATACCAAGTGAGTTTCCGGGTTCTCACACTCGGGGCACAGCACAAACTTGCGGATGAAAATGTCCAGGAGATCCTGAAGCTTGGCTGGGTCGTGCGACCCATTGACAATGTAGCGTTCATTCTTGAAATCAAATTGTGTCTGCGCGCCCAGCTCACAGCCAAAGAATTTGCAGGGGTATGTTGGTGGTCTACCCAGTGCTTTGCTGACCTCTGGCATGTTTGCAATGACAGTCTTGATTCCATTTCCTTTACCTTCGACCTATAAGAAGAACAAATCAAAGTAAAGAAGTAGTAAGCCACAGAATTTCTATTTCAAAAAGGCACTCTTAAATTAACCCTAACTCTAGATCACCACACGACAACAGATTTCTTTTCCGACCCCAAAAATTCACCAGAAAGGCCACCCGACCTCCCCACCGGATTTGAACCGCGGACCTCCAGCACCAGGGCCCAGATCCTAGCCACTATACCATGGCTGCCAGTCGACACTCGGCGAGTATATTCGCCTCGTTATATAGCCTGGGTCCGTTTTGTAGCCCCAAAACCTGCACGCCGGGTTATAATAACATTTTTTACGCACAGTTGCCGTGTGGTGTAGTAGAGTTAGGGTAAATGAAGATGAAAATTACAAAATTTTGGAATTCAAAAAATGCTGTTTAATCGCTAGGAGTAAAATTGAGTGTTGGCATGTCCTCCTATCTCTGTAGAAGACCTATTTGTTCAATTTGTTGTAAAAAGATTACCGCTATGGCTACTTGAGTGTAACAGGTGGTTATGAACAATGAATAATAATAATAATAATAACACGGCATTTATATAGCGCCTTTGCCAAAGGATACAAAGCGCTGTCATTTCGCTGCTGGTGAATCATCAGAATCAGATCGCATCAATTAGGGTGCAGCCCGTAGCGCAAACCCTATCCGCACTTAGATTGTAATACATGTACCTCTTAAGAGTACGCTGTGTCATGGATTATGGCCGATAGTTTTTCATCAACCAATTTACAGAAAATTATTTTATGATTCTTAGTAAGCCTTTTTTTTACTTATCCATCTGTGGATTTTGTCAAAGACAAATTTCAGCACACACACACACACCATCAGTAGATGAAAATTAACCCTTTGGACATGGAAACCTATTCAGCAAACATGTTATCAATTAAGATATTCTATCCCAGAAGAGCAGACTCCATACTCTACACAAACAAAATATCATCTTCTCTTTTATATTCTATAATTACACTGTTGAGAATCAACAGATTTTCTCAAAAATTAATCAACAAAAACAATCCATCTTCAGGGAATTTTATCTCATCAATAGATTTTTTTCTGACATTGCAATTACAATTGAGGAGGTTATCATTAAAGTCGATGCCAGCTCATATTTCCCAAAATACACAGCACAAACAATAATCAATATAATTTATAGCGCTTATATACTTCAAAGGTTATGATGAGTAATATGAAGACAGTGAATTACTTGTTTTTGCTTATTTTCTGCCCAACACTACATCCAAAATGTCAACCAATGAGATAAAGCCATCGCAAAGCACACATCAGCTGCATATCCCTCAGGATATTACTCCGTACATAAGCGTTCAGTGTGTACGTGACTACCAGCAACCTGTGAACATGACAACCGGAACACTATTACAAGAGTCGTTTGGCAGAGCTCATTGGATTTTGTTAGATTATTAGCTTAATTTGTCATCAAAAATAGCTGGAATCAAGAACAGAGTGAAAGATATAATTTCAATGAAAAAGTGTTTAGTTTAAAGTATCAACTAGTCTCATGAACAAACAGAAAAAGCAAGTGTTTTTTTGGATTGACACTGCTCAACAACACATCCTACA
Source organism: Ophiura sarsii (assembly GCA_035610835.1). Classification (NCBI taxonomy): domain Eukaryota; kingdom Metazoa; phylum Echinodermata; class Ophiuroidea; order Amphilepidida; family Ophiuridae; genus Ophiura; species Ophiura sarsii. The sequence continues at coordinate 27,185,979 of CM069441.1, forward strand.
CTTGAGAACAATAACGTAATATAAACCTTGTTTTTAAATCACTTCTTAAAAGAATTAAAACTTGTATAACGATGGATTACTATTTAATTGATGATCACTTAGTCTTCGTTCGAGAAAACGCTTTGCTTGTGTCAGTCATTACTGTTGAATAATGTGATCACTAACCGATGACAGATTGCAAAATGTACTACATGTACTCTATGACATGTAAAACTCTATACTCCAATGAACAAAACTACCCTGATTACTGTGACACCATGGGATGTGAAATCAATCACACATCTTATACTACAGGTGTACAGTAGGTAAAAATACAAAACAATTTCCCTAAGACACCCGGATCAATGGACACTGTCTCTGGTCAAAATCAGTGCTGCCAACAAATAAGGCTAGTATATTAAACAAATCTTTTGTCTCAAAGCCCTTCAGTTTTTCAAAACCTAATGCGGAATGCGTTTTTTTTTAAATAATTTTTTTAAATTTTTAAATATAGAATATTGAAATCCTTGTAAAGTGACCTTTTGTATTTAAAATGATGTGATCAATGAAAATCTGAAAAATCTGTGAAATTTTGGGATTTTTTTTGTTGAAAAAAAGAAGAAAAAAAAGAAGATCTTTTAAGAGTTTTGTTTTTCTAATGCGCATCAATACACTAAGGGCGCGGGAGTTTTGAGACAAATGATTTTTTTAAATTTAGCCTTAGCCAACATTTTAGATGAGAATTATGGTGCATTGAGGATTAATATTCCTGCCTCTTCCTACATATTTTATTTCTTTGAGGTTCAAATTAACCCATTGTTTAATACAATAATGCAATTTGTACCAAAAGATCTGTGAATTTAAAATGAGATATTTTGGCCCTCCAATCTCATCAAGTTGGGCTTATAATCTTAAGAAATGGCAATACCGAATTGTGACTTTAAAATTCATGGACAGTATCAAATTAGCGAGCGTGGATGTAATACAAATATTGTTTATACGGCAATGACGTCATAGCCTACCCTATACAGACAAAAGTGGAGTTTAAGCTAGGTATAAGACTCAAGAGCATTATGCTGTATATCTACAAAGCCACTTGTTCTAATTTAATAAGTTAACATGCTGCGGAAGGGAAAACACCCACATAATGAATTCCATGATATTCCATATGATGCAATTTTGAATTTTATCTTTAATACCAGAAAAAGACTTTAATATTTAGATCTCAGCTCAGGTATATATCGCCGCTGACATGGTAGAATGAAGTCTCCCTTGAAAACATATGGTGCAATTCCATCAAAGACTTGGTGCATAAACAGGACTTGTTACCAAAATAAAATAAAATCCATCAATCAAAGAAAAATTGAATAGTCTCCAACCACACGAGCAAGAAACAAAGGTCTCTTAACACTTGAAAAAACCATGGCTATTTTTATCAATCTTAACATTACCGCAGCATCTTGCAGATGGATTTAAAGTGCAGGAAATAATGAGTACCGGTAGTAAGGATGTTTAAATTCAATGTTATTAGGAAGTTGATGGCTAAATATAGAGTCAACTATTAGTTGTTATTTCCTTTTTTATTTTATTTTCACTGTTCAGCTAAATCCATGAAATTTAAAGCACTGTGAAATGCCATTGAATATGTACAGCAGCCTATTGTTAGCATTGTGGAAGGTGAAATTAACAAGCCGCGAAATGGCTTCTTCACTTATTTATTTATATGAAAATATTGGCTTACAAACAAATCTCCTTCAAAAGCTTCTAGACGTACAATATTAATTCTAAATGCTTTCCAAGTTGTTTCTTATCATGGATTGGAGTCATATGTTATGAAATACGTATTAATTTTTCTTTTCATTAGTCTTTTTTGTTCTTTTCCATCTTACACAAACACTGTAAACGAACAATATTCAAGAAAAAAGAAAAATGGAATTTGAAAGTACTAGTCAATCTGATTCTATTAATATCAGTTCTTGTAATATTTATTTGTAAAAGCCGTAAAAATGAGTCAAAATCAAAGCATTCTTCCTGAAGATGAAATTGCCCATTTGAAATCTGATCATTCTTGGCTTGGGAATGACTGGATACTTTTAATTAAAATACATGGAAATATAAACTGCAATATATTGTACTGAAGGAAGGACTGATTTTTCAACAAGTTTTTATAATCCAATCATGAAATAAATTAAAGTGAATAGCCTAAATTCTCTCATATAATCAGTGACAGTTATGTAATTATAATTATAAAGCATGAAGTAAATGTATTTAGACATTTACTTTTTGACAATGGTGGTTTTTTGGAGTAATTCTGTTATACCCTTCACAGAGGTATTCATAGTGCAAGGGTATTTAACAGAATTATGCCGGTTTTTCATACCAAATATTTATTCCAGGTTTTGTGGTCTTTCTTTATAATCTCTATTTTTCTTTAAATTAAGATTCTTTTTAAATTGTACAATCTTTATAGTAAAAGAATTAGCATATTTTTAGTGGACAAGATATAACTGATAATCTAGAAGTCACTTTGCATCTTAATGCTGTAAAGGCCCTATAAAACAAAAAGTAAATGATATTTTTTAAGTAGCCTCATCTGCCTACGCATTAACCATGGATGTGTCTTTTTGATAGCACCACTATATTTTTGCCACCGCAACCCTATACAGGGTGTATCAAAAAAAAACGCAACACTTTTTGTCGCGAGCTCTCCGATTACGGCAAATCACAAATCACTCTGAAATTTATATATTCTGTTAGGTGTACTTATTGGCTATCACATAGTCAAATTACAGCGATATCGATCATTGATTCGCTGAGATATCAACGATACACGTAGACAAGTGCAAAACACGTTTTACATCGTTTATCCTGTATGCCTGATTTTCTTATCAGGTGGTTATTAGCAAGACACTTTAATAACTCATTGTACTTAAATAATTGGAATCAAACTCATCATTCTGAGAAGAAAATGTCATGTTAAAGGTATAATCAAATGTCTGGCTATTCAGTATCATATCAATATTAAATCTGGCAATAAATTAGTTGATAGATAATGACACAACTTGAAAATCCAGATTACAAAGTCTGTTTGCAAATCCTCTCTCTTTTTCTCTCGTTAATGTCATAAATAAAACAGTATGGCACATTATTCAAAAGATAGGCAAATGGAATAGTCCAGTGAAGGTAGTAATTGTCTTGTATGAATCAGTCATTGTTAGTCTGTTGTGAATGGGAATGGGACATTACATGTATGGTGCTGCTCGACCCTCAAAATGCTATCCTTGTTTTAAGATGCATCGATTATGAACTTTAATTTATGAAGGAACGTACCATACACATTATGTGGCGATCATAGCAATCGGTGGTTCAGAACTTAAAAAGGGTGATAGACGTATTCAAATTTTCGAATGATTATCAGATTACACGATTCAATGATTTTATGTACCTGTACCTTACTCAAACAAAGGAAATTAAGATAAACCATTCCAGACATAAGGTTACATAGTTATTAAACTGTTAACCCATAACACTAATCGGACAAGAAAATGCAAGTTTTTAGAAAGAACGATGTAAATCGTGTTTTGCACTTCTCTACTTATACCTTTAATATCTCAGCGAATACATAATCGATATCGTTGTAATTTGACTATGTGATAGCCAATAAAGTAGACCTAACAGAATATATAAGTTTTAGAGTGATTTGTCTTTTACTGTGACCGTACAGCTCTCGACAAAAAGTGTTGCGTTCTTTTTGATACACGCTGTAAAGCCCCAGCCAGTGCATGCATCTGAATGATGTATGATAGATATACCAAACAATTCTGTTGCCTAGATATTTAAAGAGGAAAAGGTTTGTATCACTGATCACTTTGCCCCCCCCCCCCCCCCCCCCCCCCCCCTCAGTAGGATTGTGCTACACGCTTTGTTTGTTACATTTTTTGTTTAAATCTCACTTACATCTTTTTCCCCCACCCATGAGTGTTTTTACAAAAACACATACAGAAACGATTGAAATCACTATCCGAAATACATTAAAATGTGTAAAAATCATTTAACAAGCACCATTTGAAACAAACTTTTATTATTTCTACATGCATCTTAAGTCTTTGGTATTTAACACTATGCGACTTCACATTGAGCGATCCGTGCTAACTTTAAAACATGTTACTATAAAAGCAATCAGGCGACCACTTGATCCAGATCTATTTGTTGGGATGGCAAACCTGATCATGCCGTATGCATTTACAACAACATCATACCCACATATTTTATCAATGTTCTATTTAAGAAATGCTGCATTTACATCACAGGTAGGTGTCATCCAAGAAGAACGATCTTGATGCAGCGCTTAATACTTCTTGTTGTTAGAATGCAGGAAAAACATTGCACTTTGTTCTGACATCTAATACTGAAATACAAGACCGTGTTGGCACTCTATGTCGTTCTTGTATTACTAGATAAATACAGTACTAGTAAGTAGTATTTATTTATACATTTCCTACACTACGTAAGTACGAATCAAGAATAAATTGGAGATCTGGTCTTCATTCTGATTTTCCGAGCTCTAAAATAAAATGGGTAATAACCTTTTCTCCCATGATTTTGCTCCAGTTAAAGGCATGCATGAACAAAGGGAAAAGGGACAACTTTAGCATTCATGAATTACCTTCAGCTCTTCAGAATAAAGATCCTACAATAGTTCAAGATGGGATGATGATCACCTTACGGTTGAGTGATTCAATTGAGATCCTAGGATCAAGATACAGGGTGGTTCAATAAAACGTTGAGTTTTTTGAAGCCATTTTTTTGCAATCTAAATTAACAATATTGCATGTGAGATATTAAAAAGCATTGAATTTTAGGGTAAATGACATATTGGAGATTGGAATGCATAATACTACTCAAGACCCTTGCTATTCCATAGATCAGTCATATACCATCGGGCTGTATTTGTAACGAGTTGTATTGCACTTTTGGGTTGACAGTTTGCACCACACAGAATCATAATCATATTCCACGCTCAATTTACATTCTACTTTTATATAATTTTATTAAATATTTTCAAACTTAGAAGCAAAAAACAAGGATCAAAAGGACAAGGGTTGACACTTCCCTTAAGGGCAGTGTCAACCCGGCACTTGTTTCAAAAATAGAATTTCCTATTTCTCTATTATTTTATACTTTTATATGTATATATGTATTCTAAACACAGCACCAAAAGTAAGTCCCCCTCTCAAAATGTCGTCATAACATCGTAAGGTAAAACATTTTACCAATAAAACTTAGTTAGAAATAATCCTATGACTGTTTCCTAAGTGTTGTTTGAAAATGAAAGATGTCCATGACTTCATGGCTGAATGAGCTCAAATGGAAGACAAAAACCCAGGCCGCGATGAATTTTTACTTTTTAATAGCCCGATCGGGCAAGCTGTTGAGCAAAATAACTTGCCCGAATCTTGCCCGAAATATTTTTGACTGGAAACCGAGCCGGGGTCATCGTCAGGTCATGAGATATGCCAAGTGCTGACTATGCCAGGTTGAAATGCAAGATTGTACATGTTTGTATTTGTTTACTACAGTCTACGGACAGTTTTATTTCTGTTTTTAAACAAAGTCAGCGACAATTTGATGAACTTTATTGTGGTAAGAATGAAATCTTAAGCTTAGCTAAAGAGTCAATAGTCAACCCATTGCAGCATACTGAAAAAAATGTGATTGCCCGAACGGGCACTGCTACTTGAAAATGTAGTAGCCCGAAATGAATAGCACTTGCCCCGGGCATTCGGGCAGCGTAATTGGCGCAGCCTGCAAAAACCGCCCTTCTCAAAAGTCACAAAAGTTTATGAATTGCTTCTTACTATTGAAAAAACACCCGTAGTTGAGCGAATATTACTGTAATGTGTAATCAATTCATGATCATTCAGCCATGTAAATCCCCTTCTTGGCTCAGATATTAGCACAGTGAGTTGTGACTTTTGAAAAGGGCAGTTTTTGTCTTCCATTTGAGCTCATTCAGCCATGAAGTCATGGACATCTTTCATTTTCAAACAACACTTAGGAAACAGTCATAGGATTATTTCTAACTAAGTTTTAGTGGTAAAATATTTTACCTTACGATGTTATGACGACATTTTGAGAGGGGGACTTACTTTTGGTGTTGTGTTTATCATTACCATCATAAGTTACTAATTGGAAGCGATTATTTCCCGGTCTTTTGGGTGATTTAAAATTGTTGTTTTGGTAAGTTTGAGTCAGGAAAAGGCGCATGGTTCTTTGGCGGGAAATTAAGCGAAGTTCCGCGCTTTTCAAATGCTGCGACAGCTGTTTGATCATTGCGTCGCGCGCTGAATCTTTCCGTGCGTAATACTAGACGCGCCGCTTAATATCCGCGACGAAGACGCGAAAAACAAAAGAGCGCAAAACAATGCCTACAAATTTGATTGTTCATAATAGTATACTTGCCTTGTAGGTCACTCGCCCGTGAAATCGATGTTTTCTAGACGTCCAAATTTGAAGGAATTTTACGAATTTTCAGACAACATAACTAATAAAATATCAAACTATCAGGTAAGCTTTTACAACCATTGTATAGAGGACTTTCAGCGCTAGGAGGCAATTTTTTATTTTTTCGATTATGTATTTAAAACTCGAGATATGCATCCATTTCTAGCGAATTGTATGCAAAAAAACACGACTTTTACACTTCTCCGATGTTTTTAGCAATATTTCCAAAACTAAGCCTTATTTTGGAAAAAGAAAAAATTGCTTCCTAGACAAAATTGTCTTGTTTACAAAAATGGAAATTAGAACAAATTACCATTTTTTATTTTATAGTTATGCTGTCTGAAAAATTTGGGATTTAATAAATCGCTTTTTGGTTCATTTCTCAAAATTTAGTTTATTTGGTATCACATTGATATCACCATCGGATTCCTTATCAAATTTCCTTTCTATAAATGTATACTTTTATGTACTTTTATTAAATATTCTCAAACTTAGAAGCAAAAGTTGATCATCAAAATAATAGTGTTGACACTTCCCTTAACTGTGATACCTTGGCAAGCTTTTGTATCATCATGTCTACGTGGATCAGATATGATTGAGAATCAACATTAATAATTGCAATTGTAATGCAAAACATGACCCCAACCCATGATCTATATATTATTCAATTTCTTCAGCAGATGGCAAGTTGATTTCATGTTTCAGGGTTGGTGGTCATATTCACATTTGTTGACTGCATAATATGATTTGAAATATCTCGATCGGTGAGCTCTGTTATATATTTATATAACAAAGCTTGCCGATTAAGATATTACAAAATGTATTTCTGTTACAAACACAGTTTTATAATGAATACAACTGGTAACACTGTGCCTGTGTGGAAAATTATATGAATATATTTAAATCAAAGAAATAAATGAAATAAATTATCTAACTTGATTCTTTTTATTTTATTCACCTTGTTGGATTCTGGTTGCAGCCTTTCAGCAAATCGCCATGAGTTGTCTGATAAAATTTATCTGCCTATCATACAGGTCTAAAATAAAATGACAGCTTAAAAAAAGCACTTTTGTGTGGGTGGTTGGTCCGTACGCATGCATCATGAACCAATGCTGCTGACAAGCACACTTTTCTCCCTATCCCTACTCGTCTAAACTAAACATCCATCTAGACTCTGTGTTTGCGAGGCAACTACGTGATGATCCATGCAATTTGCATGCATTTGGTTGTTGATCAGAGCAGTTATCTTTAAATATCACTAACATATGGTGGCTTTTACCCACAAATAGGCTGACAACATCAGGCCATTAGTCTAGATAGTGACTAGTCATAAATAATGCTTTAACACAGCTAGCATTCTGCCTGAAACCATCATTTATATGTTACACTGCCAATCATCAAAGGGATTTTATGTAGAAACTACATGTATAACACATGAGTAAGCCGTGTAAATATATCAGCAACTACATGTACATGTAATTGAGGTATACTTTGTGTAACTATACATATGTAATTGAGGTACACTTTGAGTAACTATAACATAAAACATATACATGTATATTTAAATATTAACAAATTATAATGGCATAAGCATGAATCTAGCAGAATCTATGACAAGTGAAACTCAATTAAAAACACGCGAGGATCAAGCAAAAGATAATTTAATTCACGCCAATGCCAACTTAGAGAACAATCATCTTTTTAGCTTAATATGTTCAATTGATTCATCTTGTCATTTTAGACATCAGAGCACAAATTTAACCTCAATTGATGCGTCCTTATAGTTTTACGTGCTCCCAGTGATTTATTTTCACCCTCACATCGTTCGATGCACATGCAATAAAAATGTTACAATATTTGGCTATTGTTTACTGTGAAAAAAATCTTCTTCTTTATTTCGAGAATAGTAACACTAACACACGTTACCGGAACATCACTTTTTAAAATATATTTTCTAAATAATTTGGGTTGTGCATCTTCATAGCGATTAAATGCACATACATGTACAGAACTGTTTTGAAAGGGCCTCAGTTAAGCTGTTGAAATAGAAACTACAGACCATTAAATATTCATAAAGAATTTTAATCAAATTTCACACCAAGTACATGGCTGAAACGAATATCTCGTATGAAGTAGGTATGCAAATACATGCACAGTGACAACTCAGAGGGTGATTTAAGGAAGCCTCAATGCTGCCTCATAATCCCTTGCGAACTTGTTGTACTGAGGATTTTTACGCCACTTTAGCTACGCATGGAGCTATCAAATATCAGTGAACCGGAGTAATTATGTTGTAAATAAATTATTTTGAAACTATCCCAGTGCTGTGTGACTGTGTGTGCTACATGTATTCAGTGGTATTGCAGTCAACCACATTAACCACAAAAGAGGCCATGCACTTATTCATGGAATGGCTTTACAGAAAGGAATCAATCATACGTCACTCACCGGAACAGTGGCGTAACTGCATGTAGGTTATTCATATTGGGGGTGGGGCAAGAAATTAAAGTCAACCGACAAGATAGCGGTCAATTTTTTTTGACTTGACACTTGTTTTTGGCACGATTAACGTACATTTTCGCTCTAAACAAACTTGTACCAAAGAATATTGCATTTTGGGGGCACACTTGCGAGCACAGCGCTAAAATTATTTTTATCTGTGTACTTCTGACTATCATAATTCCATGATTCCTCTTGTCAAATGAACCGACAGTGCCAATCACAACCGACACAATGTCAAGATTTGTGGGCGATCGCCCCCCTCTGGTTTCGCCACTGCACCGGAATCATGGCGCGTAACAGCCCATTCAGCTTATTCTTTGAACTAACACGGGATTTTTGAAAGTGATGCAAACTTTCATTAATGAAATGGAATTTTTAGGTTCTTATAGTTTTGGTGAACAAAGAACAGTAGTCATAATAGGTGTTGGGTACCAATCTCATTGTATGAAACTGTTTGAATGAGCATAACTCCTGTTTAATGATACTCCAGCTCGCTGGTTTCGGAAGTTTTCTAGGATGGAACAAGGCCTCGTTTCTAAGTAATTAATTAGTCGATAAGAGAAAGATGACACTCAAATGTCACAGAAGGTTCTAATCTTTTGGAATCTGCTTTAAAAAAAATTACCACGGACCTGAACTTTCCGGCGACGATCGGCATGATACTTTTAGTAAATTTGGTTCATAAAATGTCGACATCATATCGATACGATATCGAGATTGTAAAATAGCTACATGTGCATGTCACCATGAAAAAAGATCTCGACGACAGCCCTGCTCGGCATCAACAGCCTAGCTGGTCTGGTGGTTATGACATTCGCTTTGGGGCTGAAAGGTTCCGACTTTGAATACCAGTATTGTCAGATTTTTATGTTAAACCTTTGCTGTGAATGCATTTTTTCACAAAATAGGGACAAAGTTTTTAAGTCGGAATACTTACGAATAGACTAATTTGTGATAGCTTATATGGTTAGGCAACACTGAAAATGTGATATTGATCAATGGTAGCATCACTAATTAGCATAGAAGGGTACATGAATTGAGGGGGTACAGTTTTTCTTTAAATAATCAACTGCTCAAAAGTAGGATATTTCTCTGACTTTCCCAGCACAAAAAAGGATACTTTTCTTTGAGCTCAAAGTGCTAAATGAAACAAATATTGATTGACACTTATCTAAGAAATTTTCAGATATGCTACATTGATATAATGTAGCATCAAAAATGTCTCCTACCAAGGACAAGGAACATGTAGCATCAAAAATGTACACAAATCTTAAAAGTAAAACACACTGATAAACAAAGCAAACAAACACACTTATCAAACAAACACACCCCACACACCTGAAGCCTTAAGAAACATTCAATTCAATGCATTCAATTATCAATCAGGCATGAGAATGGAGTTTTTGAAAATAGCAGGAAAAAGCAGGAAAGTGGCGAAAAATCCTGAAAAAGCGCGTGAAATTGGGAAAAAAGGCCAAAAACAGGCTGAAATTAAAAGAAAGTGCGGAAATTAGGACCCCCAATAATCCTAAATTCAGTTTTAAAACTGAACATTCTCATGCCTGATCAATGCAAATAAACTGCTCACAAAAAGTATCGAAACACTTAGAAATGATCCAATATATAACGGCTCGAAAGAGTATGCATTAATCGAAGCAAATAATCAAGTACATAATTTTGTTCTGCGTATTTTGACACCTCGATCGTTGAGATACGATGTTGCGGAGCGGAGTTATTGTCATTTCAATGATCGTGGGTTCAGTTTCAAAAGTGACACTCATCCCTATTGAAAAGCACGAATCTGATCATTCTAAAGAGTAATGCAAACCTCTTTCTATAGGATGATTGTCACTTTGAAACTGGACCCACGACCATTGAAATGACAATAACTCCGCTCCGCAACATCGTATCTCAACGATCGAGGTGTCAAAATATGCAGAAAAAAATTATGCACTTGATTATTTGCTTCAATTAATGCATAGGCCTACCCTTTTGAGCCGTTATATATTGGATCATTTCTTAGTGTTTCAATACTTTTTGTGAGCAGTTTACATGTAGCACGAGGCTTAATGGTGTAAATCCTGGTTCCAATCCATGCAAATAAGTATTTGGTGCAGAGTAACCTTCCAATGGTCAACGCAGGGTAGAAGTGTGTTAGGCCAAACAAAAGAAGAAGTTGACTTACCCTTTCAGGGCCAGAGTTTGAGTTCGGATGGTCAGATTTTTTATTTATTTTTAATATATTTTTTAAAACAAGCAGATACTACTCAAAAACACATTTTTATCTTTCTTTATTGTTATGTGCTTCTTTCAATTTTTTTTAACTTTGAAAATAAATAAAAATAAAATAAAATAGCGACCCTAGATTTCCGAAAATTTGGGTCGGTCGGAAAGGGCAAGTCAACTTTTTTTGTTTGCCTGATCAGGATATCAATTGTATGTGCAGTCTATAATCAGACAGTTCAGACTGTGCACTGTTTTCTTGCACTCTTTTTTTCTCCATCTCACTATGACCTCCTATTTATTGTAAACTATATCACAGGTTACATGTGGTAATCCAGAATAATACTAGAGCTATAATACATCCTCAGCTTAGCTTAACAACTTTTTCAACAAAGTGCTATAGGACAGACCTGGTTAGGCTGGTTGGATATGGTTTAGCTGTTGATTGATCATGTTAACAATTGATTACAATTTTCAATTGTGGTGAAAATGACTGCCTTTTTAAAAGCAAAATCAATACAAGAACTGGAATTTGATGCAAAATGTACTTGTTAATTATATGCATGGTATTCTAGCTAACCCTTAGAAGTGAAAGATAGGAGAGGTTGCAAACTGAAAAAATCATTGATCTACTATAGAGACTTAACTAATTATATACCTACCTTCGCTAAGATACGGGGCATCTTGTAGCGATAGAACTGGTCGGTAATGCTACGGTTGACGTTGAGAGACATCTTGATAAAGAGGAGCCTCGCCGCCGCCTTTCTAGTCTTCGGTTTTTATTTGGTTTCAGGTGTTTTATGTGTCTTCTGAGACCGCGTATGGTTAAGGATTCGCTACTGGCGTGACAATGCGTTAGAGCGAACATAAACACTTCGGGTGGTTGTCTGTTAGGGTGATAATTGGGTGGGCTTTCCTCCCTGGTAACCCTCGCCAATGGCACTGTAGAAAGAGAGAAAGAAAGATGGAATTATTATTTATTAATAAAACAAATAGTATTAGGCAGTTCATCAATCCCCAAGGTTTGATTAATCAACAATACTCATTAACCCTAACTGCCGCGGCTATGTTTTTGAGTGTATCGGGGAGAGGGTGGAAAAGTATGATTTTTTTTAGATCCGAAAAATCACCGAGCACCCCCAGGATTCGATCCCAGGACCATCGGCACCAAAGTCTGTGCCCCTATCAACTGAGCTAAGCTCCCATCGCATATGAGGGCAGCAACTTCCTGCCCACATATGCCTGCGGTAGGTGACGTAAGCAGCATTTTATTACGTAAAATAGTGTCCCCTGCAGCACGGGTGATAAATAATGCGAACCATATACATAGAGGGCGTTTATAAGAAGAAGAAAAAAAATAACGATGGTATAGTTTTATCAAGTTTTGCTGTGTTTTTTGTGAGTAAAAAAAACAATATGGTAATTTTTAATGTTCATCTTGAATTCTGATTTTTTTTTTTGGGGGGGGGGGGGAAGATCACTGTTCACCAACGCCGGGGGATCGAACCAGGGCCGCCGGCTTGACAGCTCGCCGAATCGTAAGGAAAGTTTGGACAGCAGCTATTTGCCCTGGCCATTTATGGCCTCTGGGTTAATATAAAAACAAAGATGCTTGGCTTTAAGGGCAGTGTCAACCCTGTTTGGCGCCCAATTTATCAAGCACTGGAACTTCTAAACTATAAATGTGATGTATAGAAGTATACATTTTTTTAATGAAATGAGTCGGAGAATCCATTCTTTGTATCAAATTTCACTAAAAATAGTGATTTTAACATTTTTTGCCCTAAAATCACTTTTTTGGCGCCAACATTTTTCAGACAACCTAACAAAATCAGTTTTTGATTACGAATGACAAAATGTCACCAAAAGCATCTAAAGTCAATTATCTAGGAAGCACTTTTTTTTTTGGGGGGGGGGGGGGCTTAAAAAATTATTCGTTTTGAAAATATTGACCAAAAGTGCCAAAAAATGTTTTTTATCTCAAAATTCCCATTTTTGGCACTTTTTTGTCAATATTTTCAAAACTAAAAATTGTTAAGCAACAAAAAAAAGTGCTTCCTAGATAATTGACTTTAGATGGTTTTGGTGAAATTTTGAAATTTTGAATCAAAAACTGATTTTGTTAGGTTGTCTGAAAATTGTTGGTGCCAAAAAAGTGATTTTTGGGCAAAAATGTAAAAATCACTATTTTTGGTGAAATTTAATATCAAAAATACTGCAAGTCACGACTTGCGAATCCCCCTGGCTGGGAGATCAACTACATGAGGTCAAAGGTCATATATGGGTCATGTTCCCCCGGTGTTCATGTTTCTTTTCTCCAAGTTTGAGGTCAATCGGGCAACTTTAACGATTTGACCTCCAGATTACCTTTGACCTCAGATGACCTCTAATTATTTTTGACATGTTCCCTTGGTGTTCATTGCACGATGTAACCATTTGTGACCTTTGACCTGGGATGACCTAATAACTGTTGACCTCGGATGACCTCTAATTAATTTTAGACATGTTCACTCTGTGTTCAGTTTCTTTACTCCAAGTTTGACGTCAATCGGGCAACTTTTACGATTTGACCTCTGGATGACCTTTGACCTCAGATGACCTCTAATTATTTTTTGACATGTTCCCCCGGTGTTCATTGCACAATTTAACCCCTTGTTGACCTTGGTTGACCTCTAATGACCGTTGACCTCTAATTTATTTTAGACATGTTCCCCCGGTGTTCATGTTTCTTGTCTCAGAGTTTGACTTTTACGATTTGACCTCTGGATGACCTTTGACCTCAGATGACCTAATTTATTTTAGACATGTTCATGTTTCTCGTCTCCAAATTTGACATCAATCGGGCAACTTTTACGATTTGACCTCTGGATGACCTTTGACCTCAGATGACCTTGGATGACCTCTAATTTATTTTAGACATGTTCACCCGGTGTTCATGTTTCTTTTCTCCAAGTTTGAAGTAAATCATGCAACTTTTACGATTTGATTCCTGGATGACCTTTGACCTCAGATGACCTATGCAAATTAGACCCAAAAAAATAATCACCCGGCGTTCATGTTTCTTTTCTCTAAGTTTGATGTCAATCGGGCAACTTTTACGATTTGACCTATGGATGACCTTTGACCTCAGATGACCTATGCAAATTAGACCCCAAAACAAGCAGCCACATCTTTTGACCATGGCCTACCTATCGCTGAAGGTTTGAAGTCAATCCGTCCATCCGTTCAAAAGATACAGCTTTCGGGAAAAAGGCTAACCAAAAGGCACACACACACATACATTACGCACACCCCGACAGACAGACGGAAAAAAGGCTAACCAAAAGGCACACACACACATACATATAGGCACACCCCGACAGACAGACACACATTACATGATGACAAAATCCCCTTCTGGTTTTACAAACCAGGGGGATAAAAATGGATTCTCTGACTCATTTCATTAAAAAAATTGTATACTTTTATGTACATTACATTATTAGTTTAAAAGTTGCAGTGCTTGATAAATTTCATGAAAAGGGGTTGACAGTACCCTTAAAGAGTTTGGTATAGTTTACAATGTGTGGCGTGGCTCACCAGGTATTTATATCATAATTACAAATATAAAATATCTCTGATGACCACTAAAACATCTTTCATATCGATTCATGGGTCAATTAAAAAAAAATTCAGAACAACAATTTTATTGTATTAACTTTAAATTAAAATAACTCCTTTTGGACCCCCTTAAAGTGCATGGTTGGCAACCATGCACTTTAAGGGGGTCCAAAAGGAGTTATATTGGTTGGGGTTTTGTTAATTTGTTCCCCTTCTTTTTCTAGAAACAATAATTCCTATAATTATACAGAGTTACCTCCATTCTTAAATGGAAAAGTGAAAAATTTCCTCTATAAATCTAAATACCTTGGAATTATTGGAATGAGATTCCTTAATTCACCATTTGTTTATAATTCTAAACACACTCAACTGATTTAAGCAGGAGTATGAAGCAAAGTTGCCACTGGGCAATTCCATGCAAAGGTGGACATGACCACTAATTTTCAAGTTATTCATATCCTAACATATTTAGTATCAAATTAAAGCTAAAAGTCTAATAAATTTTCCAGAAATTAACTTTATTTTCATTTTTTCTTCTTCATATTTTGTGTTTTTTCCCCGTTTTAATTAGCATAATCTATTAATTTGATTAATTTTGTTGTAAAATCTGTTATTTATAATGCTATTCATTTATAAACTGAAAATAATCACTTTAAAATTATTTTATCAGTTGTGAGCTCTTACATACTTATATTATTCTTTAAATTAAAAAAAACAAAGATTTCACCAAAATGTCATGTCACGCTGTTACCGAAAAAATGGATGTTTTAAGGTTTTTTTTAATTTTCATTAAATCTACATATACAAATTAAATAATACTTGCAATGCAAATCACACTCCCATATACCTATAACATACATGCTTCAAAGATGCAGTACTACCTTTTGTTAATTAATTATTTTAATTAGCAATAGGTAAGTCACGCTGTTACTTTTTTGGTAACAGCGTGACCCCCATTGAATTATACAGTGAGTTCCAATACAATTTTTAAGTTAAATGTATTTAATTGGATAATTTAATTAACTTAATATTGTATTTAATAAATTGTATTTTATCTATTTTAAACTAACAAAGAACACTATAATGCAGGGGTAGAATTTCGATTTTGCGAGAATCCAGATTCTCGCCAATTTTGAGAATCCATGGATTATTGCGAAATTAATGAAAATAATATCCAGAATAAGGCTAGATAAGCTTGCACAACTTCCAAATTCGGCATGTTTGTTGACTAAGGGTCAACTACCAGTCATCTAATGTCCTGTTTTGGACTTTAAAAAATAAAGAAATAAAAAAAGTTTAAAAAAAAAAAGTTTTTTTGTTTTTGTTTTTTTGTTGCGGGAATCCAACTGGATTCGCGCGGTAGTGATTTCACGCGAATCGATTCGCGACGAAATTCTACCCCTGATTTAATAATGTGATTTAATTTAATTAAAATCAACAATCACTATAATCAGTGTAAGTTTTGGAGATCATTGTATCGTCAATGTTTGATCTTTCTGCATTGCTCATATAGGATCAGCCTTTGGTCACGCTGTTACCGTCACGCTGTTACCGTATGCAAATTTGTTTATTGTATCATATATATTTAAAACCATAAGATATTTTCTTTTTTATACAGGGAAGTTATAGCTGACTTTCTTATAATTACAATCCACCTGATGAAACTTTAAAAAATAAAAAAAGTTCACAGAGTTTTAACCATTCATAAATGAGAAAAATAGGCCTACCTACATTGTATGTTAGGGAACAGGGAAAATGCTCAAAAGCGCAAAAGCACCAAAAAAAGCACCTTTTGCCAAAAAAAAGCAATTTTTCATCACGCAGCAATTTTTTTCAAAGTTTTTCTAAATGTTTAACAAATAATGCCCATTTACCTAAAAATCAACAAGTTACATAACTGTGGCTGCACTTAGTATAGTTTGAATGTAGTTTTGAATGAAAAATAATGGCTTTGACAACGAAAAAAGAAATATGTCAACATGGAAACATGCAATATAACCGCGCTTTTGGATTTATTTTTAACGCATATGGCATAATTTTGGTGAAAAAAGCACCTTTTAACTAAAAAAAAGCACCTTTTAACTAAAAAAGCACCTTTTGCTCCAAAAAGCACTTTTTCCCAAATCAAGCAGCACTTTTAGTGCTTTTAAAAAGCGCAAAATCCCTGTCCTTATTGTATGTCCTTTTTAGCGTCACGCTGTTACCGCACTCATTAATATTCATTTCATAAATGTGAATGATTTTTTGTCTTCTTTCTATGTGTAGGTTGTACTACTAGTAGTAGAAATGCAATACAAAAAAATGTTCTGAATAATTCAAGTGTGTATGTTATTTGCATATGAAGTGTGAAAATATCTTCCAAACCGTCACGCTGTTACCGTGGAATTGCCCCACTGCTATAGTGTTAAACCATAAAATGCCCTTGATTCTTATGTAAATTGAAGCAATCGGAGCAACTATTCCATTGCGACTACCACTGGTCATTCCCTTACACTCAATGTCGGGATGGCAATTAGCATCTTTCCAATGTTTTACCATCAAATAGCCCCAGGGTGGTGACAAATTGCATGTCCTGAAGGAAGATCTATTAACCATGGGAAAATTGTGTAGAGTAGTTCCAGGTTCTGACATCCTCAATTTCAACCTCTGGTTTAGGCCCCTTGCAATTAAATGTGAGTTTACTGTTGCGTTTTTGAAAACCAGGACGAGGTGACTATTTAATATTAATATTGTAATATTTTGGGGTGAAGTCACCTGATTTAATATTGTCGGCGTTGTTAACTATTATCCAAGGTACGAATACAATTCAAATGCTGTTAATTTATGTCCTACCACCACCTACTGCCTTGGCTTTGCACGGGGCTTTGCATATTGTTTCTTTTATAATAAAGGAATCTATTCATATTTGCATCCCTATTTTGAAAATGAATATTAATGAGATATTCGATGTTTGTAAAACAAAATTCGTTACGCTAGCTCGAAGAATTTTAAATATTACCCAGAATGCACTAGGAAACTACAAAAAAGGTCCGCCGTTCGGCTTTGCGGACGCTAGTCAAAAAACTAAAAATAACTCGGCAATGTTTTGATGTGACGTCATGCGCAGAAGCGATTGCGCAGTAATCAATTGCCTTGCCTACGAAAATGCTTCAAATGCACACATTTCAATACAAAGCGACAATTGCAAGTTTCGTGCAGAGTTTTGTACTTCACAGAAATGTTCTCCCAACCCGGAAGTATTGAAATGCGGCTCATCGGCTAATTTTATCGCCGGAAAAGTGTTAAAAAGCTTATGAAAAAGCTTTAAACAATGAAATAATTAAATATTTTTAAAATATTACATATATCACGCGGGTGACTTTTGGACGCGCGCGGGCAACAGTAAACTCACATTTAATTGCAAGGGGCCTTATAATGTTATATGATAAATATGTTGATTACGCTGCTACCCATTTAGTTGAGCGGTACATGTAGCAGATGGATCCAAACAAGGTCCATTTTGCCTGTCCTTTTTGAATTAAGGTTGTTCCTATGGCTAATTTTTTATTTGATATTCTAATAGAGCTTGCTGAGCTCCACAATAAGCTGAAATTTGAGATTGATCGGAGGTACGGTTTTCTTGATTTAATATGACAATTTTATTGTCAAAGGGGTGTGTTCATAAAAACCTTGATGGGAGGGTGGAAACTATTGAGCCATGGACGTCATTTTTTTGATCACCCCCCCCCCCCCCAAAAAAAAAGGTTTTTGTCTTCTTCTTGATCCCCCTTTTAAGAACCTTTTTTGTGTTGATCCTCCCCCTGCCCATTCATGTTCTATAACAGAAACAATAACATTCTATATAAACCTATAGATCCACATAGTCACAATCACTTTTATTATGGTAGGTAAGGTATACCGTATACATACATAAACTTATCTATAATTATAACTCAATTGAAAAAGTCAAACAAAATCTGTGTAGGTCTTCTTCTTTATTATAATCCTGCCCGACACTCATGATCGCTGTGGTACATGTGTCCTCCTCTTCTTCTTCCTCTGAATCCTCCCCATCTGTGGCTTAGCCCAGTTTTTCATATTGCGGGGCAAGAAATGAAAGTGAACCGACAAGATCGTTCTTACAAAAGAAATGCGCGCTTAGCGCTCAAAATTGTTTGACTTTACACCAATTTTTTGTTATGATTGAGGTACATTTTGGCTCTGAAAAAGCTTGTTCCAACAAATATTGGCTTTTGGGGACACATGTGTACATAGGGCACGAAAAATTTCCATAGTACTTTTAACCATTTTTGTTGGACCCCCCCAACAAGTAACTTTTTTTCTGATCCCCCCCCCCCCTTTTAAGGACCTTTTTTATGACTTTATGTGATCCCCACCCCATTTTTTCCAACCGCCCACCAACAAATTTATGAACACTCCCTAAGGTACATAGGAACCCTGCGCTGAAGTGTAATTAATTATGGGAAAACGGTCGAATAATGGCGCTAGATTGAAATGTTGCAGCAAGTTATGTGTCGAGTGATGCTGATAATTTCGATGTAATCTATATATCGAAATTAAGATGGCGAATTAAGGTAATTCTACGGTTTCAGATGGTAGTTAATTAGTGTATGCCTTTAAGTTATAACCAAAACAAAGAATCGTCGACCACAGCGTCATGATTTGAGTGCTTGTGTTCATCCAAAGTTGAACCCGGTCTTGCGATGCACTGCATTCCAAAACAACGCTCGCACTGTGCATGGGATGCCCAATACGACATGACCTTTATAATTGTCCAATCACGCGGCGCGGGGTCTTGTTGACTAGGGTCGCGATTGGTCAATTACCAACATGTTAACAAGTACGTCACATCTTCCGGTTCAATGCGCCCTTGCTCTACACAAATGTTGTGGTTACGCAGCAGCTGTCAAGTACGCAGCAGGTGCATGGGATGCTGAGGAATCTGAGATGCTGTGATTGATGCGGAGGAATCCGAGACGCTGTGATCGACAATTCTTTGTTTTGATTAAATAATAGTTAAGTATTATGTAGGTGCTGATTTCCAGAAAAATTGAGGGCGCTCTCCCATACGTATCTTTCAATGCCCTGGGCCCTTTTGAAAGGTCACAGATTCATTCGGAAAGAGTAGGGGATCATCCCGGGTCTGTATCTGTACACACATTGCCCTATATATATGGCGCGATAACAAGTTAACTTATGTTATTCTACCAAGAAGTACATGAAGTAAATGAAAATTGTATGAAAAAAAGAAGAAAATTGAAAGAATAACTTTACTTACCGCACCGTCTAGAAAAAGACATAAACGCGTTGAAGATATCCAGATTATCTAACACAAGTCAAGACACGATTGCCTTGTCTCAAGCAAAAAAGGCCGGTCGTAGCAACCGGAACAGCAAAAAAATCAAGTGAAAAACACGAGACAACACTGTCCCTTCTTTCTGTATGTTGGTTTTGTTTCCGTCCGGTAAATAAAATTAGTTCATCGATTGTCGGCCTGTGAACACGGGTCTGAAATCAAATAAAACGAATGGAGATATTGAATTACACGTTACTTTTATATTCTAGGATGATCACGTAAATATAAGTCAACTTGATAACATGGAAATATTACGAAATATGGTTATTTTTAACGATTTACATGCCACGACTTACCACCGGGAAAATCTGGTAACGTGCATGCGAGATCATGCAAAACAGCGAAATGTGTCGCAATTGCTGCAACGTTGCCGGTCTCTCTTTTTTAATTGAGTGCCAGTGTTGCCAGAATGAGTTGTTTGTAGAGTTTCGTAAACCTATATCAGGCGAAAAAGCCTGCAACAATATGGGAGTGTAATACAGCAGTGGCGTAGCTAGGATTTTTTTCAGGGGGGGCAAGATTTCTAAAAAAAAATTCAAGTCACTTACCTCGTGAATTTCACGTAAGGGGAAGGGGGGGGGGGGGGGGGGGGGGGGGGGGGGGTTAAGGTCAAAAAAATTCGCACAGTCCAAAAAAAATCGCACAGTAAATGTACTGTAGAGATTTCAGAATAACAACTTCACCTCTTCACATGGGGGCCCACAATTTCTTGCACATTGTTTATCTACACAAAATGTGTCCCACTTTGTGTAGTGTCAGCCCACAAAATGTGTCCCACTTTGTGTAGTGTCATCCCTCAAAATGTGTCCCACTTTGTGTAGTGTCATCCCTCAAAATGTGTCCCACTTTGTGTAGTGTCAGTCCCTCAAAATGTGTCCCACTTTGTGTAGTGTCATCCCTCAAAATGTGTCCCACTTTGTGTAGTGTCAGCCCACAAACTTTGTCCCACTTTGTGTGCAGCCCACAAAATGTGTCCCAGATTGTGTAGAGATAGTGTACCTTATTGACTTTGGGTATAACAATGGTGGGTGGGACCACCAAAACCTATAAAAGGGCAGTAGTTTGTCAGGGAGATTCATTATGATTGGAGCTCTTGACCATGGCACATCTATTCTGGTGGTAGCACTTGACCACTACACATCTATGGTAGCCTGTATATAGCCTGTACATAATATTCTGTAGATGTAGCTTTTGACATGCACACTTCGAGCTGATGATTTAATAAGAATATGCAACTGTATTGAATGTGTATGAGTGTCTTCTTTATCTCAATAACTTTGTCTAAATCGCAACAATTGGTGGCATATATATGGGATTATTTCATTGTCTAAATCTCGACAGTACTATATGTACAATTTTGCCTCATTTTTTTCCTATTTACTTTTTTTCTCACCCTTTTTTTTTAGGGGGGTGGGGGGCGGGGGCCCAAATTGAGTTTTTTCGTCAGGGGGGGGGGGGGCAAATACGCCACTAGTAATACAGTGTAGTCGCGAGTCGCCCCCGCAACACGAAACTGGCACGTATTCATCAGATATAACACCAGTAACAATTTCCCAACGGTGTATTTTGCAATAATTATCAGCTTATTCACTATTCAGACCCCGGGATTCAGACAATAGATAATTAACAAAAAAGTAGGTGCAATTGGATTGGGGAGAAAAGATAGCTGTCCGACATGCTATTCACGGATTTCGGAGTGATGATTCTTCATGGTTCTTCTAGTCCTTGTTCTATCAAATATAAATATTAAGTGTCTGATCGGATTCTTCTATCTAATAAGTGTCGCAAATGTTGCCGTCATGATGACATGGAATACCCGGAGGAAAACGTATACAGATATTAAATGTAGGCCTACACGCCACGCCTTCCGATGATAGTTTATCATCTGCATGCTATCTACTAAAGATAGCACAACCTGACGAGTTTCAATACTGAGTAGGCCTAACATAGATTTAATGAGATGTGTTCAACCAGGCCCGTAACTAGGGGGGGGGGGGGGGGGGGGGGGGGGCAACCTTTTACGATTTTGGTACCAATGTACCTTTTCCGGAAAATACGCCCCCCCCCCCCCCCCCCTAAAAAATCCTGCTTACGGGCCTGTGTTCAACGTTCATACTTCAAATTCATGTTGAAATGTGTACTTTCATATTATACTGCTGCAACGTTCGTTTGTTGGAGTCGTTTTTGTTTGTTTTGTCAAAGTATGCTTTGCGGCGCTCTCGGATGGTTTTTTCACCGCATTAGCCGTATACCCCTATTAAGATCATGCAAAGCCTATAGTATGCAAGTATGATATTATTTACCCTAAAAATCAACATAAAGCTTGTGAGGAAATTTGCAAAAATACGTCAACAATACAAAATATTTAATTTACAATTCAATACCATTTTGATACTCATTGTATCTTCAAAATAGTCCCACATTCTCAATCATTCCATTATATTTACTATATAAGTTGTTATACTATGTAGTCTTCCGGCGAGGGAAGCCTTTTTGAGATTAGGTTATTGTTGTTACTATTCATGAAATTCCGATCTGAGCTTTTTCCTCATTGTAAAAAGAAGCGGGCCTCATTGTTATTTCCGAGGCTCATTATACCCATAGCCTAAACCCGTGAAATAGTGTGCAATTTAGTGGTTACTAAATAATACTGAGACACTTTAATAACTTTATGTATCTCTTTTCATGACAACAGCACAAATCAATTATGAAACATTAAAACAAATAGAAAAATACGAAACATTTTAAATCGGTGAGGGCAGCCGAATTTATTAACCGTAAACAACATTTGGCCAAACACTGTATACATGTATTATCAGTCTCATCATGTATACTATAGGCTACGCTTTATTTCGTCAAGGTATCAAATGTTGGTTACGGTTAATAATATCGCAGCCGAACATGTTATTTATTTTACTTATTGTATTCAAGGCTCAAGATAACAGTTTTGTACCTGGAGCTACTTTTTTCCAAAGTAGCTCAACGGGAATTTATTGAGAACCAGGAACTACTTTCAGTTGGGAGCTAACTTTTTATTAAATCGTATTGTCAAATCGAAATCATCGCCATGTTTTGGGCGCTGGTTTGGACAAAATATCAGCGCTCGGTTGTTTATTTTCAGCATTACCGGGCGCTATAGCAGGAGGACCGAGGGGTAAAAATCGCCCAGCGCCCGTTTATCTTGATCCTTGATTGTATTCAGTCTAACACTGGGTCTTATGGCGTATATTTTGATAGGCGTGTATTAACATGATTAAAGGTAGATGACCCGATCACATAATTTCGTAACACAGAATTATTTCAAACGAACGGAGATTTTCATATCATATGCCATAAAGCTCGTATTTTTCTCATCACTCATACTGAAATTGACGGCCTAAATCGGTATATACGGAGAAATCGATGAAATAACGTCGAATTACCGCGAATGGTGGTAACCACCGATATAGTTTGTGTACTACTCAAAATGGGTACAGTTCACAGCATCTTGTGCGTCTAAAATAAGAACCATTAGAGCTATAATGCAACTCAAACTTTGGAACACGACTTTTTTAAGGATGACCTTTCATGTAGAATAGAAAACTTCAAGTTGAAAATCGGAACATCTACCTTTAACATAAGGTGGCTAACTCGGCTACGGTGACTGACCGGTAATGATTTACTTCAAAATAACAGCGGATGTGTATATTGATATAAGAAAAGATGATATGCCAAGTTTGATTTTTTTCCAAAAAGTCGTTTTTGATTTACGGAATGTTTCGTTATTTGAAAACCTATTGACTTAATACAGGAGGCGTTGCCGAATAATTCCCAAATACTGCCAAATTTCAGAAATAGTTTTGTAAATATTTTTTCTCTTCTTTAAAATCAATGTATGCTGCTAAAGACTTTTATTTTATTTTGATGCCAAAACACTAAGGTATAACACCATTTTCCCCTCCACAACTGAGTGGTGATGGATGGTTTATTCACTGGGAATGTTAGTACTTTTTCACTATTTTCTAGAAACACTATATTGCCAAATGTTGTGAATTTCTACAGAAAAAACTACATGTTCAATTTGCACAAACAAGGTGTCATATTAAAGGTAATTAAGTTAAGAAAGTTATCTTGTGAGTTTTTACTAATTAAGTGTTTCTAGACCTTTTTACAGCCTTTTGAAAATTTCCCTAAAATCAAAATTGAAAGATTTTTTCTTCTTCAAAAAGTAAACACTGTATTTGCAAAAACTCATGAGAGTATGCGTCAAAATTTATTTATTTTATATGCCTATTATTTATAAAAAAATATTCTGTTTAATCTACAGAAATTCCAGAAGGTGTAAATTTAGGGAATTTTCAAAGTCCTGAAATAGGTATAGAGGAAAGACTTATCTTTACTGTGGTCTCAGTATAAAGAGTATAGGTATAATTTATTTGGTATTACAGCAGTTTTTCTGTTAGAGCAAGTGAATAGACAGACATGATACAGGAATTTCTTTTTTAAATAAGAGAAAAAAAGGAGTTGAGCTACAAATGGATCATTTGTTGCCTTAGGGAATTGGGGGCGCCCACACCCTATAGTATTAGGTTGGTTTGGGTACAGGCCTTTATAAAACTAGTCCGCATACCCACTGTTTAGGGACCGTTCATTATTATGGTGGAGGGGAGGGGGGACAATTTCGAGACTCGTAGTGTCAAAATTACTACCCCCCCCACCTACAGCTGAAACTGAAAATTACATGACCCCCTACTAACAAATAGCTTTTTACACAACCCCCCTCCTCAAATCAACTTGTCACAAACTTAGGGGGTGTATTTTTCTTTTGTCCATGGATTTGTTGG
This sequence comes from Ophiura sarsii, assembly GCA_035610835.1. Classification (NCBI taxonomy): domain Eukaryota; kingdom Metazoa; phylum Echinodermata; class Ophiuroidea; order Amphilepidida; family Ophiuridae; genus Ophiura; species Ophiura sarsii. The sequence continues at coordinate 27,210,966 of CM069441.1, forward strand.
TTGGCCTCTGAACGGCCAATAATATGACTAAACTACATTGCGAGCGTAGCGAGGCGGAAAATTTGTCATATATTTATACCTTTTGGTGGATTTGTGAGTCTTTATAACCCGAAAAAAGTTAGAGCATCCTGACAAAAACGTTATGAGCTTTGGTGCAGAGCTGAGAGTGAGACGAGGTGAAAAGCATGCAAGAAATTACCGTTTATAATCATATTGTTGGATTTTGAACATAGGCTATTAACATGTTTTTATACACCCCATGGCCCCTAATGTTTTCAACCATTGATGATAATATATTAGGTGTTTTTCCAACAGATCGGTCCAAGCAGGGCGTGCACAAATAAGATTTGCTGTCCGAAAGTAGTCTATCATATGTAGTCTACCTCTTTTGAAGTTGAACGGTTGTAAGAAAATGTGCGCGAAGCGCAGAAAAAAATGGCATTTACACTCCAAAATAGCCTCTAAAATCACCCAATCACCACCATCTTTATAGTAAAAAAAAAAAAAGGTTACACAACCCCCCTGTTTAAGAATAAAAAGTTACATAGCCCCCCCCTATTTCAACATATGAAAGTTACATGACCCCCACCCCCCTATATTTTACCCAACCGCCTTCCAGCATAAATAATGAACGGTCCTTACGTCTCACAGTATGTCACCAATACTCCAACAAACCGGTGTCTTATAGCGAATACAAATCAAATCACCAACGACTGAAGCAACGGGAAGTCATATGTCGTACAGTCCACGTAAATTGTTTCACGTAAATTGTTTCACGTGACATTTATCAGCTTTCGTAGTATTCATGAACTATGCTGCGAAGAATGAAATAGCCTATACCCCTTCAAGACTACTGTTATTACTCATTTGAGCCTACCTTTCCCTTTTTAAGGAATTTGTATTCCCACTGGTCTATCTGAGCTCAACAAGGGTCCGAATTATGGTGACACAAGAGGGCGCTGCACACTTTGTGGAGGAGTGGATTTGAGTATAAAATCCTTCATACATGTAGGCCTATACGTTCATTTATGATATTACTTCACATGTTGCTGGGGATTTTGCCGGGGAATTTTGGTGTTAGATATTAAAATGCAAATAAGCTCAAACTAGCTAATTGAAAGTTACATGCAAATTGGACATTATCTTAAAAACTGACATTTTGCCATGGCAAAAACTTGATCACAGTAGGTGCTTTTCAAGATTTTTTTCGCAAGGTATCTCATTCTTACGAGGGTCATTCAATAAGTTCTACCTCCTAACTTAGCTGTTTCTTAAGCCACTAGTCTTATGAAATATTAATGTTGCACAATTCGTCGCTGTTCTGACATACCGGCACATCTCTTTACTTATTTCTGTTGTGATGTGCCGGTATGTCAGAACAGCGACGAATTGTAGCTGGGAATCACAGCTACAATTTCATTGTAAATTGGTCTGAGTAATTGTTGTACTTTTCTGGAGATGCATGTTAAAACCACACGCCCATTTAGTGTGATGGCGGAAATGGATGAAAAACAGCAAAATATCTCCTAATTGATTTGGTCAATTCTAGTTAAAGGTAGATGACCCGATCACATTTTCGTAACACAGAATTATTTCAAACATACGGAGATTTTCATATCATATGAAAGCTCGTATTTTTCTCATCATCATACTGAAATTTGACGGCCTAAATCGGTATAATTCCGGAGAAATCGATGAAATAACGTCGAATTACCGCGAATGGTGGTAACCACCGATATAGTTTGTGTACTACTCAATGGGTACAGTTCACAGCAGGGGGGGGGGGGGGGGGGGGGGGGGGGGGGGGGGGGGGGGGTAGGGATGATGTTTTCCTCAAATCCGCACGAAAATTGCATTGTCAAAATCGCAAATGTACCCAAAATCGCAAATGTACCGATAAAGGTGTTGATACACACTTTAATTCAGGTAATTTTGTTGATGCGGGAGATTTTATATGCTATGCGGGAGTGCGGGAGAAAGAGTGTCTATGCGGGAGAGTTGACAGCCCTGCTTTCGGTGGTGTAAAATATTATCACGCATGCTTACGAGGGACCAAACATCCATTATCTTAATTAAGAAAATAGATGTTATGCCACTCGTACGCATGCGTGATAAAAATTAACAAATAAAATCTAGAAACAGTTTTAGTGTGATACGTACACGGGACATCAAAACCACTCGAGTGTGGAGGTTGGTCGCGGCTATACACATGTCTTGAAAGGCCGATTCAAGGAGGATTATTTTTAATCTTACGATATACAATAGGGTAATAATTGATCATGAAAGAAGGGAATAGGATTAGAAATAGGGCTAATCTGCGAGTCAGCTCCTCCTCTATTACCTGCCATGGTCTAAAATAAGAACCATTAGAGCTATGCAACTCAAACTTTGGAACACGACTTTTTTAAGGATGACCTTTCATGTAGAATAGAAAACTTCAAGTTGAAAATCGGAACATCTACCTTTAAGACACAAAATGTATCTATTGGTCAAAGTTATAACCGTGTTTAATTTCAGACGACTATAAGCAATAAAAGTGATTGATTTCTTAGGAAAATTATGCACTCTGATTAGCCAGAATCAGATCAGGACAGCCATTAAAGGCATATTATGTGATCTTTTCCAGAGAGCGCCCTCTATTCATGATTTTTTTTAGAAAGTAGATTTTCTTGCAGATTTACATTTCCGATCATAAATCATACATACATTCCAAGTTACAGAGCGATACGATTCCTAATTACCTCAAAATCATGGTTTTAGAGTGAATTTAGAGTGGAAAATATAAACTGTCGGAAGGAATTCCGACAGTTTATTTTCACTCTAAAACCATGATTTTGAAGTAATTAAGAATCGTATCGCCCTGTAACTTGGAATGTATGCATGATTTATGATCAGAAATGTAAATCTGAAAGAAAATCTGCTTTCTATTTTTTTTTCGATGTTGAGGGCGTTCCCTGGAAAGATCACATAATATGCCTTTAAGTTTAACCCTCCCCGATTGAAACCCTGCAAAAGTCAAATGTTATTGTCATAAGAACTAAGAGATCTTCAATACAGGATTAAATGGAGGGATTCCAAGTCTTTGCAAGAGATGATTTTCTACCATTTATTACATGATTGACTATTCTGAATGTTGCACATAAAGAAAACTAATAATATAAAGTGATCAAAAGATTTAACATACCAGGCATCATTTTTGTGGCTTGACTAACAAAGAAAATTTGACTGATAAGCAGTAGTCCAGTATGCTCAAGGTATAGTAATACATTCGAGTTGATATAATGGTATTTGCAAGCCTACAAGAGTTAATATTGCTTACAATCTTATACATGGTATAATACTGTTTTATATTCAGAGATCATTCATTGTTTTCTATTTTCTTTATATTAAATTTTAAATTGTGCTCTTATAGCTAACCATACAATACGGAGAAAAACCAAATAACCTGTATTTGTATTTATTTTTAGGGCAATTTTCCGTTTTCGTTGTCCAAAATCTCTCTTGGAGTAATTCTTCTCAAATTTTGGGGCATCATTTGTGCATAATTTTGGAGCGTCATTTGTGCATATTTTGGGGCGTCGATTTTTAATATTATAGACAATACTTGCACTTGGACTGGAGTTTATTAAAGGTATATTATGTGATCTTTCCAGGGAACGCCCTCAACATCGAAAAAAAATGGAAAGAAGATTTTCTTGCAGATTTACATTTCTGATCATAAATCGTACATACATTCCAAGTTACAGGGCGATACGATTCTTAATTACTTCAAAATCATGATTTTAGAGTGAAAATAAACTGTCGGATAACTCCGACAGTTTATATTTTTACTCTAAATTCACTCTAAAACCATGATTTTGAGGTAATTAGGAATCGTATCGCTCTGTAACTTGGAATGTATGTATGATCATGGACTTATAATAAGTCCATGGTATGATTTATGATCAGAAATGTAAAAAATCTGCAAGAAAATCTACTTTCTAAAAAAAATAATGAATAGAGGGCGCTATCTTGAAAAGATCACATAATATGCCTTTAATTCTGATCTATTTCTTGGACACCACACAAGATGATACAATTCTACATAATATGCACAACACAAAACTTATATATTTTCCATACATATATTTTGATCGTTTATCAAGTTAGGATTGCAAAAGACAAATTATGCAATACCAAATACATGTTTGCAATATAACAAATACGATATGAGGGGTTAAAGTATGATAACTGTTTAAAGGTATATGTTCCGATCACTTTTTTTGGGCTATGATTTTTTTCTTCACATCAAGATATTTTGGTATCAGAAGAATCACCATATTTTCTCATTATGTCTGTAAAATATTAGTGGCCAGAAATGTTTCATTTGGAAATTATAGGCTAAAATGTGGTGAATTACTGCATTACTGCCAAAGGTGGTTAACCACCAACCAGTCTGTGTACTACCCAATGGGCACATGTCTTTTGTCCTTGTGCTTCTAAAAATAGAACCATTGGAGGTATGCAACTCAAACTTTGGAATGCAACATTTTTAAGGATGACCTTTCATGTAAAATAGAAAACATTAAGTTGAAAATCGGGTCAGCAATCGGAACATCTACCTATAAATGGTAATTCTTGCAATTTTATAAGCTTTCGGAAAATGTGCAAGTCTTCAATTTTGCGGTTTTACATTATTTATAAAAGTCACTCTATTGCAAAAGAATATTTTCGCATGTATATATTTTCTGTTTCATGTCCACTCGCGAAATTTGCAAAAATAAAAACCTCACAAAAATTACCACATAATAATTAATATACAATATACTAATGGTCATGTTGGAAAATGTTCGCCAAATTTTACTTGTGAACTTGACGGCTGGAATTTTTGGGAGTGCTTTATTACAACTTGATTATTGAAAATTACATATGGAAAAGTAGTCTCATTTGCATAAAGCAAGGTGTTGACATTTAAAGAGACTTTTAGTGTAAAACTTGTCCATATGATTGATCGTTTGGCCCTGTAAAACTCCTTATATTGGAATAAGTATAATTCCCAGATGTAAGGTATCTTGATTAAATAATGCTGAAAGATCACCTCTTATTTTCAAGATATATGAACATTTATTTGGTTAATTTTAATGTTTACAAGACCATTAAACATTGACATTTTGGGTTCTACCTATATGAGTAAGATATTTACAAAATCACCAATATTAAACCTATTGAATGGTTGAATTGAAAGGTGATGAGCTTTAATCCGTTCATGAATAGGTATTACCACATTTTGACTAGTTTTTTTTAAAGTTATACAATATAAGATGATTACTTTTATTTGTTCAGTTTTAGCAAAATTGAAAAAATCTTACATATCACCCTTAGCTGCTCTAAAATAGTTAAAACAAGACCATTACATCATATGCCCCCTAAATTCGCACAAATCCAAAGCCTTCCTTTAAATGATAAATAATAATCAATCATCCAATAATACATATAATATATAGTTACAACTAGTTTTTGAGGGTCCCCAGCGGGCACTCGACCATATTTCAACTTTGAAACAACATGATTTCAACATATTTTCAACTACATTTTGGGCTTTGTTGAAGTAAGTTATGTTGAATATTGACGTTGATTCAACGTTGTTGAATGGACTTGTAAAAATCATGTTTCCAAAAATCACCCTGGAGCTAATTTGCATATTTTAAGTTTTTACTTGGCCTTAGTTATATTAGCGACTAAATTGAGCAAATCGCTCATTAGCATAATTGCAATGGTACAAACAAAAATTAGCATTGGTGTTCGTTTGTACCATTTCAATATGCTAATGAACTAATTTGCACCTTTTATTCATTTAAACCTATTATTGTATTTAAATTAAGTCAATGCATTCATTTTACACCATTAAATGTATATTGGTTTTAAGAAAGAGAAGTGATTGCTCACTATATAAATAAATGTATAAACATTGTGCAAGAACATAAACATCAAAGAGTCAATACTCCTGCAGCCCCCACCCTACCACCACCACCATTCCCTGGTTAACAAGGGATACAAAAGCTTCACAAAGTATATTTTTAGGATGAAATCGACACATTTTCTATCAATTTTTTATGTTGATTCAACATCATATTTCAACATTGATTCAATGTTGAACTCTGGTTACGTAGTTGAAATTTGGTTGGAATATCAACCAAATTTCAACTACGTGACCAAAATTCAATATTGAATCAACGTTGAAATATGACGTTTGTTTGTTTGTTTACACGGTCGGTCCGTACAGACACACGCTTGGGTCCTGAAGGGACCAGATTCAAGCAAATTGCTCGGGCCAGGCTTGAATCAACGTTGAAATCTATGGTTGGTCCAAACTTTCAACGTCATTTTGCCCGCTTGGTCTGCTGTTTATTTAATCATAATGTATCAGATATTCTCTAAACTACTTTCATGAGGGGGACACACACAATTAGCTCTCTGCTGTTTATTTAATCATAATGTATCAGATATTCTCTAAACTACTTTCATGAGGGGGACACACACAATTAGCTCTCTGCTGTTTATTTAATCATAATGTATCAGATATTCTCTAAACTACTTTCATGAGGGGGACACACACAATTAGCTCTCTGCTGTTTATTTAATCATAATGTATCAGATATTCTCTAAACTACTTTCATGAGGGGGACACACACAATTAGCTCTCTGCTGTTTATTTAATCATAATGTATCAGATATTCTCTAAACTACTTTCATGAGGGGGACACACACAATTAGCTCTCTGCTGTTTATTTAATCATAATGTATCAGATATTCTCTAAACTACTTTCATGAGGGGGACACACACAATTAGCTCTCTGCTGTTTATTTAATCATAATGTATCAGATATTCTCTAAACTACTTTCATGAGGGGGACACACACAATTAGCTCTCTGCTGTTTATTTAATCATAATGTATCAGATATTCTCTAAACTACTTTCATGAGGGGGACACACACAATTAGCTCTCTGCTGTTTATTTAATCATAATGTATCAGATATTCTCTAAACTACTTTCATGAGGGGGACACACACAATTAGCTCTCTGCTGTTTATTTAATCATAATGTATCAGATATTCTCTAAACTACTTTCATGAGGGGGACACACACAATTAGCTCTCTGCTGTTTATTTAATCATAATGTATCAGATATTCTCTAAACTACTTTCATGAGGGGGACACACACAATTAGCTCTCTGCTGTTTATTTAATCATAATGTATCAGATATTCTCTAAACTACTTTCATGAGGGGGACACACACAATTAGCTCATGATTGAGCCACATCTCAGACGACGGTGGCTACGAACGGCCGTTAATTTTGAATTTCCGTTGGTTTCAATGTAACAATGGATTTTGATTATATGACCCCATAAAATTCATCATAGGTTAGAAGAAAATTTTTCCAATCCAAAACCGTTCGGGATGGCTAATCATCCCAATTGTAAATGCTATTTTTTGAATTTAAACCGTTGTTAAGCGGTCGTCCCATTCACTTGATCAGGTAACCTCGTTCGCATATTTTAACCTGAATACTCGTGAATACGCCTATGTCCAGCGTCGTCTGCCACATCTCTTGAAGCCAAAAACTGCCCTCTACACACACTACTTTTTAACACTTTACCAAATTGTAAATTGCAACTAAAGAAGTTTTCTTCTAAAAACATATCAAAAGGCTACTAGTTTTAAAATACATAAAAAATACAACACCCTTCTTTTGAGTATACAATCATAAACATATATATTGGTGGAATACTGTGGAATTTATATATACAAAAAAAGGAAAAAATATACTATATAGTGGTTTAATATACAAAATGAGATTCTCATCCATTTTTCAAATATAGTCCCTAATATTAGACCCCAATGTTGAACTTAAATAGGATCACAACACTAGACTAGATAATAAATGGAACTTCAATTTTTTTTTGGGGGGGGGGGGCATGTGGGGGACAGTCATGTTATCAAGGGGGGGGGGGCATATCTGACTATTTTTTAAGTATACATAGGTATACATAGAGTTTGTCATTTCATTTGGGGGGGAATGCACCCCCACCCCCCACCCCCCCCCCCCCCCCCCCCCCCCCCCCCCCGAAGTACAACGTTGCCCCAATACTATACTGCAGGTAAATAAAGCCGATTGTGAAGTTAGATGAGAAGTACTAGCGCTCAGAGGCAGACTGGCCATTGGATTGGAGCGTAGGCCGCCCTGGCCGGTTGAAATAGGGTGATTTGACCCTTCCAAATCATCTTAAATGCATAATTTGCCAGGAGTTTGACCCCTGGACTCCATCAGTGGCCCGTCATTGGGACCCGGACACATGTCGGAATGCTGGAACTTCATGCTTGAAGATTGAGGGCTGATTCAGCAACATTTGCCCTAAACCATTTACAATCCCCAGCCAGCCAATGCAAGCACTGTATTCGCACTTTGCAGGGAACCACCATTTGGGAGGAGAGCCTCGAACTTGAATCAGATTGAATGAAAGTGTTGCACCATTTCACAATGTCTCACTGCATGACATGACCTTTCATATTGTGCAGTGAGAGTCAAACTACATGTAGTAACATACTGTTATGGAATAGTCCCATTTAATGAAGTACCAGTTTGAGGCTCTCCTCGCAAATAGCGGACAGTACAAAGGGCGAATATCATGCTTTATCTTCAGCCAAATACATGGATTAAAAGGGATTAGAGTATGTGAAATATTGTAAAATTTGAGAATATTTAGGGACTGTCCAATAATAGAATTATAGAATATATATATTTTGAACACTCCTGGTTCAACTGGAGGGATGATCCATTCAATACACGATAACCAAACATATTTCACATTTGACAACGAAATAACCCCCCACTGTAAAAAAGATCATAAATGGTGCAATGTACACGGCTGCATTTGTATGTTTCTAGACAGCGAATCTACATTCGAAAAAAATGAAAATTTAATGAGTATGTCCCAAAAGATACAGGATTTATGTTTGGTTCAGTCACATTTTATATTGCAACCATATACACAATATCCCGGGTGGGCAGTCAACTATAACTGTAAGCATGCATGACCAAGAAAATGTGTAATAAGGGGTGTTTTTAAGATAGCGTGGTAATGCGCTAAGGGGTCTAAAAAGGGTCCTTTTTGAAAATCTTGCCGATATTTTACATATTTTATCATGATACTAGTGTTTGACCCCCCCGGCACAAAATAAAATAGGTACTGATGGTAAGGTATTGAGTTTAAGGGGCAAGACACACTATTTAGTGTTGGAATGGCCAAAGACATTGCATCTTTGGAATAGCTTAACTGAGCCAGTTTTAATCACTATATCAGTTTCTAAACAATTAAACTTTTTGACGTCAAATGTACTGATTTTGCAAGTCAACAAAGCAAAAACACATGTCCAAAATTACTGGGGTTGGGGGTATCTGACTAAGATTCTAGGAGCATAAGGAATACTGATAATGATAGGAATGTGAAGTATAAGGAATACTGATAATTATAGGAATGAAAAGTAAGTGTGATATTGTACTTCACTTCAAACAATCAATACAACTTCGATCCACACAGTGGGCTTCCAACTTCTCACGCAAACATTCTTTGGTAGCTCTAGCGCCCTCTCTGTGTTTCCACATAAGTGACATGTTAAGCATTTGATCCTTTACTAAGCGAGATTCAGCGATGCACTTATCGATGTCTGCCTTAGTTACACCCAGTTGTTCCAGACCAAAAGATTTCCATTCCTCTCCTAATTCGTTGGATAATTTGCTTAGTTCTTCATCGGTGACAATATTGCTTTCTATATGTTGTTTAGGTGAAGAAACAAAACAGGAAAGAGATGTGTAAATGGCAGTGTATTAAAAGGTCATTACAATATACTTTTCAATGTTTTATTACTTAGAGTGGTTTTGAGAGTAGTGTTAACTTGAGTCAATGTCTTGACTTGTTTTGCATTTAAGTAACATTTTTAGGGGAAAAAGCTAACAATTTTAGGAATGATATGAATTACTTGGTGAGTTTTAATTGTTAGAAAATTAATGTGTTTATCCCTTAACTGTGTTAATTACATACAAACCTTCACAGTTCACACTATAACAATTTAAGCACATTCAATTAAGGTTGTCTTTTGTATGGATAATCGGTCACGTCTATTATGACCAGTAGGAATTGATGAAGGCCGTGTGAGTGAGTAAAGTGTGCTATATTGCAAGTATTGTAGGCTCCTAATATGTTAATGTTCAGGGCATAAAATTATCTAGCTTTCACAAATGTGTTTAAGGGGGGTGTGGACCCTCAGCTTAGCCTCCGTAAAACTGCTGTAACTCCTTCATTATTCATTTAATCTATATAAAAGTATACCTTTTCTTGAAGGAAAGGGTTCAATGAATCCAACCATGAACATGAAATTGACCATTTTGGGAAAAATTATAAAAAACATGTTTTTTGACCCATTTTAGGTTTATGCAAGATAACTCTATATTTTGTCAAACTTTGTCATACTATAGTTTTATCATAATCCTAATAAAATTTCCTAGGAGGCGTATTTTTTTATTATTATTATTATTTTATTTATTTTTTTAACTTTAGACCAAAAAGTGCCAAAAAACGTGGCACTTTTTGGTATAAAGTTTTACCAAAAATGTGATTTATAAGATTTTGGAGGTAAAAAATCATATTTTTGGCATTTTTGTTCTATAATTCAAAAAATAAATAAGATAATACTAGAAAAAAATTACACCTCCTAGGGAATTTTATTAGGATTATGATAAAACTAGTATGACAAAATTTGACAAAATATATTTTGAGTTATCTTGCATAATCCTAAAATGGGTCTAAAAACATGTTTTTTATAATTTTTTCCAAAATGGTCAATTTCATGTTCATGGTTGGATTCATTGAACCCTTTCCTTCAAGAAAATGTATACTTTTATATAGCTTAAACGAATAATGAAAAAGTTACGGCAGTTTTACGGAGGCTGTACCTGAGAGTCCACACCCCTCTTAACTTACCCGTTACACCATCCAGGTGGAGGTCAACCAAATCTTTTCTTCCCATATCAATCAATATTTCTTGTAATTTGTCATATTTTCCTGGGGCTATCAATCTTTTTCTGTCCAATAACCATAAAAGATCAACTGGTGATTTTCTTTCCACACAGCCAGCTCCAAAACCTGCATGAGAAATAATAATTGATTAAATAGTTTATCAAGAAAACATCAAGGCTTGGAAATCCTGTCTTCCCCGATTGGCTCCTTGAAGTCGGGAATAATATTGCTCCTCAATGAGAAGGTTGTTCCACACCACCAAATCAGTTCCCTATACTTTGTGTGGTTAAGAGGTCAAGTTCATATTTTTCAATTTTCTGGGGGGTAACCAGCATTTGTTTTTTTGTTACGGGCAATGATATCTATCTCAGGTACACAGGCTGCCTATATCCCAAGATCAGGAATTTGAGCTCTAAATTGGTGGAAACAGTGAAATTGTGTAAAATGATACCATTCATGAAAAAGCTAGAGATTTTGGGCCTAATGTGGAAAAAATAACCTACAAATGGCAAATTATGAAACATTTAGGTACATTTACAGCACTTTTTACCTTTTCTAGGTAGGATGTTCAATTTAGACTTATGGTGGGGTCAATCTAAATTTCAAACACTGCCGGGTATGCCAGAATGCAAAATATTATTTGGTGGTGTGCACTCTACATGTGTGGAACTTGTCATTAAATGTTGTTTGTAGAGTCTGTGCAATATTAATACATCTTTAGAGTCCTTTTCTTCATATCTATAAGCAAGCATTTACCATAGGTAATATTTGATCAAATTTGCTATCTACTGAAGATAGCAGCATATTGCTAGAAAATAGGATGCAGAAATTTATTTCATTTGGAGTGCCCAAAATATTTTACTCACAAAACGATGTTGTATAAGCAAAGCCAAGCAACAAAGCTTATATAAAGCTTATATAAAGCTTATATAGGCTAAATGGTCCATCTCTTTATATCCCATTGTTAGAATCAGGTGGCATTTTGACAATAACTATTAAATGGTAAATATTTTGGGTGCCATATGGTCAAAAATATCATTGTCTTTCAACAAAATTTGGAGTTATTATGGGTGCCTTTACATGACACACTGTTGCAAAAATGGCTCCTATCACCTAAACCACCATTGGCGAGGGCCCTTATAAGATGTTATAAACATGATATGTACGTAGCCAGGGGGGGGAGCGTTTCCCTTCCCAACTATAGACTGTCGTGCAGGCCTCAAATTTCGTCAATTTAGGGGCACGGCCACTTTGGCCTTAAAAATAACACATTTCGAAGGGCATCGAGGCCATGTTCTGGGGCACCAAGGCCAAACCAATATTGGAATGAAAGGGCACCAAGGCCATTTTATATTACATTATTTATACCATAATTTTACATGTAAACTTCACTAGGACTTTTATTAAATACTTTACAGCATGAAACGAGACAGTCTGTTTATTTTGTCAATCAACATATTTTAATACTGTATCATTGTCATGTTGTGAATTTGTGATGTTATATGTACGTTGCTGTTGGAAAGCAGAGCAGTGAGCAATTGCATAGCTAGAGACAAGGTGGATACATGTTTAAATACAACCATTAGATAGATGAAAACTTTACACCTCGAATGGACTGTCACATCGTCATTTTGTAAAATTTTAAAGCACATTGCACCTTTCAAAATCGGATTGAAATTGGAATAATTTGATCAAAGTTAAGTTTATCGGAACCCCCAACTGCGAGCCAAAAGGGCACACGGCCACTGTTAAAAATAGGGCACGGCCATTATGGCCGTGATTTTTTTACTGATCTGAGGGCATCGCGGCCAGATGCGAGGGCATCGCGGCAATGGCCGCGATGTAATTTGAGCCCTGCTGTCGTGTCGGTTGAGATTGGCACTGTCGGTTCCTTTGACAAGGGAATTATGACGGTCACAAGTACAAACCTAGCAATTTTTTACCTGCTATGCACGCATGTGCCCCCAAAATTTAATGTTTTTTAATAGAAGCACGTTTAAAGCCGATATGTACCTCCACCATGGTAAAAAAGCATACAAGTGGTTTAGAGTAGACATACATACCTTCGGTTTTCATGTGACTCCTCAATTTTGCCACATAGTTCCCGGTTATCTGTTCTCCTATGTTGTTCAAGAGGTTGGCATGATATCTTGGAGGTCTAACAGGCATGCCGGATGCGCTCGTATAAACTTGATTTCTATTTCAGCAAATATTATACAATCAAGCAAGTCTGTGTTGGAGAAAATAAAAAATAAAAAAGTGAGGCCCTATATTGTAACTTTGGCTATTGGGATGTGGGGGTCTGATGCGCTTATATATAAACTTGATTTCTATTTCAGCAAATATTATACAATCAAGCAAGTTTGTGTTGGAGAAAATAAAAAAACCCACAAAAGTTAGGCCCTATATTGTAACCTTGGCTTTGGGGATGTGGGACATGGCAGCACTGGCGTTAGCTAGGATTTTCATATTGGAGGGGCAAGAAATAAAAGTAAACCGACAAGACTTAAAGGGACACGAAGTAGTGTTGAAGATATTTAAAAAAAAAAAAATTTACTTCAGAATTCAAGATGAACGTTAAAAAATACCATTTGTGTTGTTTCTACTCACAAAAACACAGCAAAACTTAGTTGGTTAAAACAATACAAAAGTACCACCGCTATTAATTGAACCTTTTCTTTAAACCGCCCCGATGTAAATATGGTTCACGTTATGTATCTCGCGTGCTGCAGGGGGACACTGACTGATGTAAAATGCTGATCGGGGCTCACCATTTGTGTTGTGCGAAAATATGGGCAATGTCTTGCTAAACGTCCCGTAACTCAAGTGCGCATGTTCAAACCAAATAAAATACGTTGTAGGTATGTCCACGGTTTATTCCGTACGGGACGTGAGGCAAGATATAGCCAAAATATGCATATATAAGTGTATTACAAGTACTAATTTTTTGTACCATTGCCATTATGCTAATGAGCAATTTGCACAATTTACTCGGCTAATATAAGGCCAAGTAAAATATGCAAATTAACTCCAGACTGATTTTTAGAAACATGATTTTAACAAGTCCATTCAACAACGTCAATATTCAACTTCAACAAAGCACATAATATAGTTGAAAAGATGTTGAAATCATGTTGTTTAACAACGCAACCATATCAACGTTGAAATGTGGTTGAGTGCCCGCCGGGTTTCCTGTTTGTTTGTTTGTTTGTTTACACGGTCGGTCCGTACAGACACACGCTTGGGTCCTGAAGGGACCAGACTAGTGAGTGTTAATACTGTTAGTGTGTGAGGGTATAATTTATGAACACTCCCTAGGCTAAAGGCTAAATAAATTATAAAGGCTAAAAATTAATAACAATGTTTGGCCTAATCTCTTGAGCAAACCAGGCATAATAACCAGGATAATAACGTACCTCCCCAATCTAGTATAAAAGTTCATGTCACACAGAGTGGTTTCGTTTGTTTGGTCACACGGCCCGTCACGGCTGCATAATTGATCACGCAATAATTAGGCCGTCCACCACTGTTTACGAAAATGTGTTTATGAGGGCGCGCTTTATGAGGGGTTTCTAAACACGAAAAATAATTTAATATCTAATATTTTATTTCATTACATGATTCTTACCCGATTTTTACCTTTTAAAATGATCAAAAGTCAATGGAATGAAAGTACTGCATATAATAATAAACCAATGCGCCGTTTCATTAAAAATAAAACATTATTTTTACTTTATAACTTTAATTGGACGTTTCTAGAATGTATAAAGAAAATTGCAGGAAGTTCAAAGGTCAGGTACCTTTATTTATAATTCATCCATTCATTCATTCACACATTATCATTATGTTATTCCGAATTGTCAAGTGAAAAAGCTACCTGTCAGTGCGACTGTGTCTGTGTGCCGCTGCTGGAATAGACGAGACATGTTGTGATCCAACAATGTGGGTTTATTGGTTTGTATATATTTCTTTCTTTTAAATTATAGTCGGTCATCGTCGTAGTTGAGTAAGAAGATAAAGATTATCATTTCATGATTTTAATTATGATCACTAAAACACTATCACTCAGTATCATATTCAGCAATTGTTTTGCAGTCATGCACAGTGTTGATTTATTTTGTATTAAAATATGATTGATGGCTGACTTGCTTTGTGCTTTATTCCGTATGTAAGACCTATATGAGGATATTGCCGCAAAGGGATCTTTTTTCTTTTTTTAAAATTAAGGACTTACTTTAATTATATTAAACTTTAATAAAGGTGTAGCATGACTCATGTTCTGATCACTTTTTGAGGGCTATGATTTTTGTTCACATCAAGATATTTTGATATTAGAAGAATCCCCATATTTTTCTCATTATACCCGTAAAATCTTAGGGGCCAGAAATGTTCCATTTAGAAATTATAGGCTAAAAGTAAAATGTGGTGAATTACTGCCAAAGGTGGTTAACCACTCGGCCAGTTTGAGTACTACTCAATCAATGGGCAACTTTTTTGTGACCTTGTGCTTCTAAAATAAGAACCATTGGAGTCATGCAACTCAAATTTTGGAATGTGACAAGTTTAAGGATGACCTTCCATGTAAAATAGAAAACATCAAGTTAAAAATTGGGCAAGCAATCAGAACATCTACCTTTAATTAAATTGATTTATAATGAGTGAGGTGAGGTCAACCTTGTATGCCTAGTGTGAATGGCAGAATTTGTGTATCTGACATCCAAATTATTATTGTTTAAACAAACAACAATTTGATGTTTTTTTGAGTATCTGTAGTCACCAATAGTCTTGTTTATAACATTTGCAATCAAAAAATGTGTAAAATTAATATTTAAATCTCAAATATGCTTTACAATGCATGCAACAGTCTATGAACTTTGCAATGAATTCAAGTCATTTCATACCAAACCGTTTCATCCCAATAGTTCCGGCTATCTTTTCATCCCACTACGGTTTCACCCCAATACCGTTTTACCCCAATGCACTTTCATCCCATACCGTTTCATCCCAATTGAAATGCACTTAATGAACTGGTTGGTTGAACCCTTTGAACCATGGAGGAACTTCAATGCGCTAAGGATAAAGTGTTGATTCTCTGTAGGGAAAGGACTTGATAGGTCTACCAGTGCATACCGCTATAATTTAGCTGTGGAAGGAAACCTAGCGGCACCGCGCAGGTCCGCCGGTCTGGTGATGGTGTTCGATGAAGAAATTAATAGCATATCAACACCAACACCACAGCTGAATCTTTATTATTAAAAAAGCTTTGGCAAATCGTTATAAATAATAAAGCTAATTTGTTGAACCCATCTTGTTTCAAATGTAGATATTTGTGCAATTGTAGGCAATTTTAATAGCACAACAGTCTGCTGGTTTTTTTTATTTATATAGAATTTCTGTATGTTTCTCATATATTTTGTTTTAAATGTATTTGTATTTTTCTCTTTGAATAGTGCTTTGAGAACTTGTTGTGGCCCTCTATAAAGGTATTTTGTAATTTGTATTATTATTATTATTTCAGATTTGTTCACCCTGATATGAATATCATGCCTGCTGGGATTGAAATCATTAACTGCACCCAAAGTTCATTTACTGTTTGTGGGATGAAACGGTATTGGGTCAAAACGGTTCTGGGATGAAACGACCTGTTTCCTTTGCAACCATGACAAATTTTAACCACCAAACTTCACATGTGTTAAATATTTTGTTCACTTCCCTTTCTCTTGGTAATTATTGTTATTAGCCTAGGGGGTTCACAAATTAGTTGAAACATGTCACTTTGCTTGTTATTTTATGTTTTGGAGATGCAAGACGATTCACCAATCTTAATAAATGCTGTTTTCAAAATATACTTGTTATTATGCCTCAGACCTTATGTCCAGGGGACAAATACATGCACATGTACATCAAACTTGATCACTTAAAAATGTGTAAGATAGTGATTAAAGTATTTTGTACAGATAGTACATACATTCACAACATAGATTGAATTAAAGTACCCCTATCCGGGATCCCACATGTGACACCAATTGAAAGAATATTGATTGTGTGTTTAAACATGTAGTTTTTAAAATTGCCAGACTTCTTTTCCAAATTATTTTCACATCAAAATCATGGCTGACAGAAAAATCCCTCACCTGATTTGTTGGAAGTGGCTCCTTTGACTCATTTTTTTTGTATTGCTTTGTCATGCTTAAAACAGGCTAATCGATATCAAGTGGGTATAATGATGAAGTCATCACCACCCAGAAGTATGGTTTGCATCCTTTTTAACTCCCCGGGAGAGTTTTTGTGTATTAAACTACCAGGGGAGAAAAACGGGTTAAATTTGAGGGGAAAATCAGTCTCTGCATGCGCCGGGGATCAAACCCAGGCCGCATGCATGCAAGTCTGATTGAGATTCTACCACCTGAGCTATATACAGGTGATGTTCAAAACACTTAAAAAAAAGTTGAACGCCTGACGGAGGGTGGTACGAGATTGACCGGGCACGTTGCGTGGTACAAGATTGTAGCAGCATCGGGTTTTGTAGTGTGTAGGAAGTCTAGGGTTAATATTATACTTTGTTTTATTTGTGTTTGTGTTCTAGGTCTGATTGCATGCATTCATCCATTGAGTAGAGAGGTCATCTTGGCATAAATACACCCTCTTGTAATGATGGCAATGTGATATCTCATTTGTCGTTATTGACTGAATGCAACCATGGTTCCTCACAGTCTTATGCTCTTACTAGTGATAATGGAATGGATGAGTCTTGCAATATTAGCACATGAAGAAAAAGTACCAGGTAAGGTTTGTGAGATTATTAAGTAGAGTGACGTTGATATTGAAAGACTCAACTTGATTTAGGTAGGGAGCTTCACAAGATTGACATTTTAGAGTAAATACTAAAAAGGTATTAAAATATCCCAAATTTGGGGCAACAGTTTGAAATTACAGTGTAATAAAACTCCTTCATTTTGAAATGCTTTTTGTTATAAAATGAGGTAAATAAATTGCTTATATTTTAATGAGCAATCTATTGAAACATCTTACAGCAAACTAATGAAAGGCAATTAGGGGAATCACAAATACATAATCTACTATATCGAATGTTCCGGCATGATTAAACACTTCCTTCACCTATTTGTATCCAAACATTTTATTTAATTGTAAGTTTTGAAATTCTATACCATTATATCTTTACCACAGTATGGACACAATTAGTAGCCAAGTCAAGTGAAATTTCAACCAATGCGAAATCACCTACTTATCCAGGTTCAAGGGCAAAGAGTGCTGTTTGGATGGATGATAGCAAAACAACACTATGGATGTTTGGTGGACTGGTATCTGGCAAAGCCCTATCAACAGCATGCTCTAAAACTAAACATAAACATTGTGCAGAGGATATGTTATTGGATGAACTATGGCAATACAAGGTATTAATCAATAAGTGGAAATTAATTCAATTTAGCAACTCATCTTCGAATCGACCAGCAGCACGGCATGGTGCAGTTGCCTGTGGAAAGTCGGGGGATTTCATGGTTGTGTTTGGAGGGTACGAGAGTGTAAATAAAACCCTATCGGAAACCTGGGTATTTAATGTGACAAGGGAAACATGGATTGCCAAAGATTTTACAAAAAAAGGAAAATGTAAGGAACAGCCAGAAAGTAGGGCTGATATGCTTCACTGGTGTACAGCAGATTCGCTGTGGATTTTAGGGGGTATAGGGTCAAAGGGCAATGTACTTAGTGACATGTGGAGGTACAGTTTCTCAAATCATTGCTGGACTTCACAGCATAATGCCACCAGGAGGTTTGACATGCAGAAATTAAACTCAACATCCGAAGTGGCTTCAATAGCAGGCCCACAGCCAGATTCTCCTACATGGCTTGTAAGTGATACCGAGTTAGTTTTCATGTCTAACATGACACCAAGTACCAGTAGTAACTCAGATATAGGGAGCACTGGTCAGAGTTGTGAAATGTGGACCATATCCACCACCGACGATGATATAGAATGGAAACAATTCAGATTGACTTCTGAAACGCGGCAAACCTCAGTGAGCCACGAGAATACCTACGTGAAATTCCGTGGAGATTCTCCAGCTTGCAGGACATCCGCCACCTCTTGGGTGGATGAGAGTGACAATATGTGGCTATTTGGAGGCCACAGACACATCCCGCACTATATTAACAGAACCTCCGTCTTTGTATGCGATGTATGGGTATTAGAAATGACCAATAGCACCTGGGTCCAGTGGCTGGAAAAGAAGTTCAGTGGGGTGCAGAAATACTTATTTAGAACAGGACCACCTCACCTGAACACTCCGACCTCTCGTGCCCATGCCGTGTCATGGTATCACAATGGAACTCTGTACCTGTTTGGTGGAGAAGGCATGAACCCTGATGGAACTATTGAATATCTAAATGATCTCTGGAGCTGGCATCTAGGTCATCCGACACCACCTCACCGCAAATTACTACTTCCGCCAACTGGTGTATTCTTTGTCACATTGGGTGCCCTGTGTTTTCTCGCACTGTGCGTGTTTGCTACCATCTTTGTGGCTAAAGCGTCTAGCCCTCAAGCTCCGAGGTTAAAACCGCCAAGTGTTATTAATGGTAAGATCAAGTACTCGCCCGTCAGTACGACTGAAGATGTTTTGTTTGAAGCATGAGTTGGTGTTTTCTGGAAAACCTGTTTGGGAAATGACATACTTATTAAACGCTTTCTTTGTATGTATGTGACAATAAGAGCACTTCACACTATCAGTAAAAGGTCAAATGTTGGGAAAGCAGATAGACTCTTTGATATACCGAAATGGAATTTAGAAAGGGACCACTCCTTGATAAGTCATGTGATAGGAAGACGGTGAAGATCTTATTTTGAGTGCATTCATATTACAAGTTTCTTCCACTTATTGTAACACAAAATGAAGACACCATGATTTAAACAAATATGTAAACACAGTTTTGTAGGAAACTATTTCCAAATCTTTGGAATCAACAAATGGTATTGAACATAGTCTGAAATAATAGTGTTGTATTTTATAGAAATTATCAAGGCAAATTATGCCAAATGAGTCGCAGGGGTGTGATTGAGGTTTCAAGTTCAGATATGTTTTTGGCCAAAAAATCTGGAGAAATCATACCCCTGTAGTCAGTATCAGACAGTTACAAGACAAGATAGTGCAAACATGATTTTGTTTTGAACTATGCTGATTTGGGTACATTTCCTAAAAAGAATGTTTCCTATATCTTTTCAAGAACACATAGTGTGCAGGTAAATCTTGCCAGTCTTTTAGACACTGTAGTACCTCTTTGCTCTATGCTTGTTGTTATAACAGATTACAATATGAATATCTTTTATAAAACTATATAATAAGTCCAAATATCATTATGAGGTAATGATTATATAAACATCGAATCCATGATATCATAATTAAATTGGTTATTTAATACTATATGCAACAATCACGTATTTATGAATTATGAGTTTTAATTGATATTAAAGGCATTCTATAATAATATTTATATATACATGAAACCCTTTAATACCTCCTATTTCTTTCAATTGCTGCAAAAATAGTATTACCAACAGATTTTCTGCGGCACTGTTGTCAAGAAAAACACACACGTTGGCATGATTTTCTTCTCTACAAAATTTCAATTTCATTGATTTAAAATAAATTTGACTTTTACGAATATTTGAATCAGGGAATTTAAAACAATTATGGATACCTGTCTTTAACCATAAATAATGTGTAATGGTCTTTTTAAATCCATCTTTTCACTCTTTGTAGATTTGATATCATCCACTTTCAGAATTCTTTTATATTCAATTTTTTTATTGATTAAATATTTTTGACTTTTTACAGGATATTTAACATTTATAATAAATGTTGTTCTCTCTTGATAGACGAACCATAAGGCAAGGACTTTGTTAATTGTATGGATAATCATATCAAGGGGTAGGTTCATAAGCTGGGGACCACTGATACCTTACAGATGTTGTGCAAATGAATACTGACCCAAATATTTTTTTGCTTGTAAAAAAACTACACAAAACCTGCTACATTTCGACAGATAAGAAGAAAAAGATAGGACATTTTGAAGGGGAAAAAGAAAAGAATAAGAAGAAAAATGGGGGAAAGGCCCAACCGAATGCCTCAACCTGAGAGGTCTGTTCGCCTTAAGCGATGGACAAAACCCTCTGTTTTAAACAGTTCTGGCCGATCCATTGTTTGGTTTTTTGATCTTGTCCAAATACAAGTATATTGTAAATTTTTGCCCAACTGACTGACCGGACCTGAGTGATATTTTAATTTTCCACCAAATCATCTGGGTTAATCCATCTACATTTCTGCTCTAATTTTTGAATCGTGTGAACTCAGATGGAACACTGAATGTAGAGTAGGGTGCCAAGTAACAGTGAAATTGATTTTATACCCTAAAAAATGCCGGGTATCCATTATAAATGGTTGTTCACTGTACAATTGTGTCTAGCAAAATTATGCCATATCAAAGTATTGTGAGTAAGTATTTAATGATTCGATGTATGTATTTGAATGTATAATAAGCATGCTTAACCATGTAAAACAATGTATAATATCGATATAAATTTAAATTTGTGCAAAAATAAACACTTCCACAAGTCGGCATCAAAACCCTTTGCTTGGGTTCAGTGTACTTTACAGCATCTCTTGCTTGCTGCTCAGACCCATAGTGCTTGAAGGCTGTGTCCTTGCGCAATTAGTGACGCACCAGCCATTGTTAGAACCACCTACTTATTGCATGATAAATACACATGCCACCAGCAAAGGATTCTTTAAAGCAACTATAATATTAATATGTATACAAAATTGTAGCAAATATTACTCTTTATTGACACTAAGGCCCAATTTTCTTTTGTTATGTTGTCCTCGACCGCCCGCTCGACAGATTTAGGGCTGCTCCGATTTTTTTCCAGATTTTTTCAGATTTTTATTTAAACAGTTTAAATGGCTTTGAATATTAAATTAACTGTTTATAACATATATGTGCGACTTTTAGAGTGATTTCAACTTCTTGTTGGCTGAACTTTGAGCTTCTGCTGGTAAAAGAAAATTAAAAAAAGAAGAAAACAAATCCGCCCGCCCGCCCTTCCTCTCTGAAAGTTGTGGAGGACAACATAACAATTTGTTGTTGTTGGCCTAATTATATTATGCATTTAGTTCTTGGTAGAGTAATACACATGCACATCACCACCACCAATCTTGATTTTGTATTATGAGGTGCTGATCTCAGACTTCAAGACTATATAAAATGTGCAACAAATCTAGGTATTAAAGAGGTCTGATTTCTGTTAAATAATTGCTTTTTGTGAAAAAGGTTAAATAGTGAGTGAAATTGAAATTAGGGATTGGGCAGTGTTGTGGCGACCCGAGTCAATGACTTGATTTTGGACTTAAGTCACCATTTTGATGACTTGACTTAACTCGAGTCACTGAGAGATAACTTGACTTGTGATTTGGTGTTCAAACAAACAGGCGCAGAAAATTGAGCTCGACCAATCTCAACCGTCACCACTCAAAACTAAAATATTGAGGGCAGGGCTCAAAATACACAAGGGCTAAAGGACAATCAGCCCCTAGTTTACACAAAATAGCCATCTGAGAAAATGTTAGTCTATGGTAAAATGTTCTATGAGGGCTACATTTGGCAGAATTTGTTCAAAATAGCCACTGCGTCATGTCACCTCTTATTTTTTAGGGGGGGGGGGGGGTCTTTCCACATACCAGAAAGCAGACATTTCATAGTCGGTATCCAGCACCTTCTTTGGCCACAGAGCAATACAATTGTCTAATTTATTGGAATTTCTGTCCATATATTCTATAAAAAAATGTATTCATTGCATGAATGACATGATTTTGCAACACTGTCGCAATGTTTATGGCATAACTTTCCTGATCATGAAGTTCATGTACTTTATGTAATTGTATTCTTCATTATACAGAGCTTCGAAAGTAAAATATGTTTGTGGCATTAAAGTCTTGAAATCTATATTCATTGCCAAAATCACAATTTCTTATTTAGTATCTAGTTTTAAGAAGCTACATTTAAAAAAATGCATTGACAATCTAATAACTATTTCATACAGGTGTGATTAGATAAAATAAATCAGGATGCCATTTTGGAGTTATATAATAAAACAAAAAGTCAAACAGCGATGGTGTTATCACCAATTCCAACAAGTTATAGGAAGTACCCTTGGCTTTACCGCTCTAGATGTAAATGCTGGCCCTACAAAAGACCTCTTTGTGATATGTCAGTATAATTAATAGTTGTGTGTGTGTGATCATGAAAATCATGTAATCGTAAATGTCAAACGTGTGTCTGTATGTCACGCAAAATGTGTCTGTATGTCACGCATGGTTAAAAATTAAAATTAAAGAATAAAATTTAAAGAGGCGCTTATGTTTTAATAGTCATATTTGTATTACATGTATAGGTATAATTTGACCTACATGTATACAGAGTAACTTTGAACCACAATGAGAGTTTATTAGTCTATTTTTGTGAAATGATTGTTGTAGCATTTTGGAAGTTGGTTTAGTATTATACTTTACAACAACCCATTTACCCTGCTTCATAATGAGTGTGTGTATAATGGAACCTTAACAAACCATCCTGCAGTCTTTTAGATTTAGGCTTGATAAATTTATACGAGAGGGAATGAAGTTGCGATTGACTCACCCATATATGTATCATGTTTTCAGAATATGCTGTGGTTTATAGTCACTTTACATGTAAATGACTTATCTTCCTTCCAAAACGACTTGAATAAAGATACAAATGTAAGAAAAGTGGGACAAAGTACCTCCATTCTGCATTTCCAAATATATGTCAAGAAATTTAAGACGTAAGGTTCCATCCACCATCAACAATTACAGTGTTTAGGCTATATTAAAACAAATTGTCTCGAAGCTCCCGCGCGGTTTAGTTAATTGGTGCACGTTAGAAAAACAAAAAACATTTTTTAATTTAATTTTTTTAATTTTTTAATTTTTTTAAATCCCAAAATGTCACCGATTTTTTTTCAGATTTTCATTGATCACATCATTTTAAATACAAAAGGTCACTTTTACAAGGATTTCAATATTTTATATTTATAAAAAAATATATAAAAAAACCACCTCGCATTCCGCATTAGGTTTAGAAAAACTGAAGAGCTTTGAGACAAAAGATTTTTTTAATAGAGCCTTATAGTTTTTCAATATTTGTATGCTGGGTTTATTGTACTCATCCTGATCACTTGGTGTGATTCCAAGATACAGCTAGGCATCAATATTTTGTTTGAACACAAAATTCATAGTTGTTTCCCCTACTCAGTGTGACTGCCTCACATAGCTAGTGTGAAACATCAGAGTTTGATATTATTTATGGAGAGTGAATAGGTTCATCAGGAATCCAAGGAAACATAATTAGAAGATTCATAAAATAATTCCAACATCCGATCGGACGTCGAAACTGTCTGGAACAGTAAGTTCAATTTTGGAATTATTTTATGAATCTTCTAATTATTTATGGAGAGTGTTTTTTCTCCATTCAAAAAAAATGTAGAAGTTGTTAAG
The DNA here is from genome assembly GCA_035610835.1 of Ophiura sarsii. Classification (NCBI taxonomy): domain Eukaryota; kingdom Metazoa; phylum Echinodermata; class Ophiuroidea; order Amphilepidida; family Ophiuridae; genus Ophiura; species Ophiura sarsii. The sequence continues at coordinate 27,235,613 of CM069441.1, forward strand.
TTTGTAGTCATATCTTTTTCCTATTTTGCCAAAGGTAAATTCACTTGCAGGGAAGTGTTTGTACGGTCTCAGGTGTGCCACTGCCATCACTGACACGGTAGAGTAGAGTGCGTCATTGTAACTGTTTGATGCACTTTATTGCACTGTGTAATGAAGCATCCTTGTTTCACTCTCATTGTTTTGGTTACAATCAGTAGCACAAGGATAAAAAAAAATGGGGGGGGGGGGGGGCAAGAACAAAATTGGAGGGGTATTATAATGCGCTTTTAAAATTGCCTGGAATTAGCTTTTGTTCTAAATGAGATATTTAAGGCCAATTTCAAGCTAATTTTTGATTGTTTAGGGACAAATGGGGTGGGGCTTGAGCTTGGGGACGGCATTGTTCTTTGCTATTTCTTTTGACAATGCAAATGACATAAATACATAAAGTTACATACACTGACCCCCCCCCCCCCCCAGTGCCGCCAGTGGTTGCAATTTTGTTTTCTGTAAAATTATTGAAATCAATTTTTGCACAACCGTGAAAATGAAAGGAGTGCAAAAAATCGACTTGAATCAGTATTAGTGTGTTTATTTGTTGGCCAAAATTGTATATGTAGAGTAGCCTGCTTAAATATTGTATGCAAAATTGTAACACAATTATTATTATATAGCTTTGCCACCACAGGTGAAGAGGTATTATTTTATGTTTATATTGTCTTTTTTATTTATGTATATTATGTAAAAAGTGTATAGTTAAAATGTGCAATGTTAAGTTTGTGATTATTGTGTATGTAAATGTAATGATACTTAATTTCAATATAATAAGAATGTAGCTTAAAGCAATTAAACATTCCCTGTTCCATAGTCTGATTGGCCCAAAATTTGACAAATTGGGATTAAAAAAGACAATAACAAAAGGATGTATCTAGGGTAAAAGGGTGTTTCGTTTTTTGTCATATAACAGACTAAATTTAATTTGGTCATTCACAACCTAATTTTGTCACTCTCATTGTGGTGTGACACGGTATACATTGTTTATTTATCATTTTTCAATAAGCTACATGTACATGTAGCTTTTACATAGCAATGAAACAAAACCCACCTGGAACTGCAATTATCCATTTTATTACAAAATTTGTTTCTAAAATCACTGGTGCATGTATGGTTAGCATTGTTTTTTTATAAATAGAAGAAAAACAAATTGGCAGAATTGATAGTTTTATAGTAAAAAATCTAATATTTGTACATTTTATTTCAGCTATATGTGTCCATAAATATATCAACTGGGTCAAGCATTCAAGCAAGCAGTTTCCACAAATGTTGGCTAACTGTTCCACAAACATCTTCTGCCAACCCCATTTAAGAATTACGCTGCCCAAGTATGGGGAGAAGTTCTTTTCACCACATAGCCTCAAGCTTATAAAACAAATTGTTTGGTTGTCTTTCACATCCACATATCTCTCAGGCAGGCAGATTTAAAAAAAAAATGTCACATGATTGGAAACAACTAACCAAAAGGCCTTAAATTTGGAGAACAAAAAATTTCTTCTGGAATTTGGAATATTAGGGAAGATATTCTTTTAAATTAGTCAAATATTTCCCCAAATATTTGGAAAATGAGGGGAAGTCAGCGCAGAACATCCAGATAACTTTGTCCTTATTTGGTCGAAACATTCCTTCCATACTGTAGTTCAATCAGTGCAGTATTGGCAAGAAATATTCGTTTGTTATCTTTCTGGGCGCAAAAGTAATCCAAGCACAAACACACGATTATGGCCACACGCATGCTGTTTTGGCACTGCAAATGATGTTCAGTGCGCTTGTTACATTCACACGCCCACATCCCTCTGTATTCATTCGCTACTGTAAGAAGGTTTCACAATTTGGAACTGATCAAACTATAGTATTCCATTCTGATGGCATCGAATAATGATTAAAATGATAATTTTACACAATTCCAGTCTTAAATAAACCAGGTAAAAAGGGTGTATCAGCCTGTTACATGTACAGTACAATACCTTGTACATCGTAATTAGTCTAAATAAATTGTCAAAGTTTGTGTTTTAGTTATAGCATTTATTTTCTTATGACTGTGTTTGAATGTATATTTTTGTTTTTAGAAAACATTTAAAAATTTTATTGTGCATTTGTTGTGTAACCAACTGTTTTATGCTTATGTCAAATTTTGTTTAAATAATGTATTTTTTTATTTTTGATGTGGACCATAAATACATAATTTATAGATATGTACCTGAAGTCAAGCCAGTATTTACTCAACGGGACGGGCATACCTAACCCTCCCATTGAGGGTTACACTGTCTATAGATTGTTCAGTACAAAATTGGCATTATATTTTGAATCTAATTGAACAGGGTTTAGCATTATATTTTGAATCTAATTGAACAGGGTTAACCGTAAATACATGTACAAGTTCAGCTGAACTCAAGAAGGGTGTAGCGAAGTGCAATGAACACATGATGCATATGATATGCATGACATCAGGTGGGATTGTTTTTGTGCACAAATTTATTAAAAGTCCTAGTATCACAATTTATGCCTATTTGGCACTGAACAAACTAGACAAAATACCTCATATATGGACAATTTATACTATACATTGTGCCATTCATTATCTCTTGGATTAACATGTGGTATACAACTATACATACAGTCTGGTGCAGGGTGGGGGAGGTGTTTAAGTCATCATTGGTTACAAACACGGGTAGAATTGGTATTCCTCCATAAGAGGTGCATTTCAAAATCCAATTTCACTCAGTGTGTATTAGAAACATGAATTACTTTGTCAAGACGTAAGTGAATCAAGAAATTGATCAAAGATCAATTGAACCCACAGCAGCTCACGGTTTGGCATTACGATCGGGCGACTATGGTACAATCATGCGTAGTGGATACATGAAGCATGGTGGATATAGGAGGGCAGTATTTGACATGGGTATACTCAATAGGGGAGGGCATACTTCCATGGGGGCAAAACCCGGGAATACAAATAATGTGCAGTCTGGTGCAAAGTTCACAATACATCTTAAAAAGGCTTTATGTAGATAGATCAACCAGGTACGAGAGCAGCGGTCGCCACTGCTGTCTTTTTGATTATGAATAGTCACATGACCATCCCACAGCAGGATACCGTGAGCTGCTGTGAATTTAACCAGTACTCATGAGTTGATCATCGATCTTGTAATAGCTGTCCACCTCCCAAAATGTGTGATACCGGTAACAATACTTGCAGAATTTAAATATGTCCGTTGTTATATGTGTGTACAGCGAACATTGTAACATTAAAGAATGCATAATTGAAGATGAAGGAAATTTGGCTGAAGTGGGATCTGAAATAGCAACCTTACCATTGAATGGTGTAATAGTTGCTGGTTCAAATCATTTGTTTTTTTGGTCAAATTTTTTTTCACTTTTGTTTTTCCCATTTCAATAAAATGATCTATGATACTTACTGCATGGTAAATGTAGAACTATGCTTTTTTAATTGCTTCAGATATTGTTTGCTTCAGATATTGTTTGAATATTGATTGCTTATAATATATATTGTGTGAATATTGTTTGATTTGATCAATTTTGATTTGCCATTAAATGGTGTATGTCACTATGTGTATTAAAAAACAATATTAAATTATTAAGAAAAATACTCCCTGGTCATTGCTTATTCTTTATACACTAAGTTGTACTTCATTCTGTTCTGCTATGTAGCTTTACAATCACGCCAACCTAATACTTTAATCTAATAATAGCTTGAAATTTATCCCTTTGGATAAAGAAAAATGTTATATTTGTCGTTTTACCTATTCATAATTTATTGTATTGGATAATCAAGGTTTTTCACTTTTTATTATTTTCCATTTTTGATTGAATAGTAGTATGGTTCACTTATGTCAATGTACAGGGTGAGTCAAAAAGAAGTTGTACGGGAATGAATATTTGTTTATAAATAGACCGAACAAATTTGACAAACCAATGAGACACATATTCAAAGAGCAACTTATTCCGCTCATATGACAAAAGAAATCATTGAAAGCGATCAATTATATCAGGAGCTATGCCTGTTTTAAAAAAAGGACCCCTTTTTTTTAGCTCTCCACGAAACGCTTAATTCTCTTGATATCTACCAACTCTATAAAGTGGGCAGCAAAATGTACACACGGTCATTCATATTCAAATAAGAATAAAGCCCGCGAGTTTCAAACACAGGTGGGAATGGTGTGCTTAAAATAAATAATCAGTGACTACAATAAGACTTTAACCTTCTCTTTTTGACGGATCCTATGATTTTGCATCATGAGGAATAAAAACAATTACTTCCTGATATGATGATGAGTTTTAAACATTTTCTTTACTTTGTTGTTTTACGTATCGGTGGACAGCTAAAAAAATGGGTTTCTTTTAGTAAAATAGCTATAACTCTGGATAGGAATGATCAATTTCAGTCATTCTTTTTTTTCAGATGATCGGAAGAATATTCTCGTCAAAATATCGCTTGAGTTTTAGGTCAATTTTCTTTTTCTTTCTCAGGAGAAAATATTCAAATCCGTACAACTTCTTTTTGACTCACCCTGTACTGTCATTAAAAAAAATGGGACATTCCCTGGTCATGAAATCATCCATGCATCATGACCAAAGTGGTTTTTGAAAGGAAAAATTGTAAAACCTTGATCATAAAAATTAGCAAAGATTGTCGGACATGCTTGGTATCCTGTTATCGCATCTCAAAATTCATAATTCGAATACCCATGGTATAATGCATAATTATAATACCAATGGTATATGTTATTAAAACAGACCAATTTAATTTTGACCTTGAAACCAATATCCAATAAATCTAGCTTCGCTTGAAGATGAAAAATCTTGTAAATTCATTAGTGACATCGGATTTAGAATGATTAAGCTTTGATGAATATTTGATGCATACACCGCATTAAACATGGCCACTTATCCAGTGTCAAAAGCTTCACTTACCTACATGTACCGTAATGTAATAAGGTATGAGAAAAAAATGACTTTAATTATCTGTATAATCAGTGCCCTTTGACAATTTCTAGGATTCATTCATATATTTTCTGTCTTGAAATTGAACAATTAGTGTATTCTGTGTATACTGTAACATTTCAAAATTGGTAATATGCAAAAAAATAATAATTTCCATGTTATTAATTTTTTGCACCTTGCCAATTTGGAAATTTCATTACACAGAGAAAAACACAAAATTATTTGTTCACATTTTTATTTCACCATATGGTTGAAGCACAAAAATTAATGTGGCACAATTTTTGAAATTTGTCAGAAAAACTTGTTCAAACAAAGTTCAAAAACGTTTCAAAACATTTCTTTGAAATGTGTAAAAAAATGAGTAAAAAATTCTCAAATTCAAAAGAAAAATAGAATTTGTTTTCGCTTATATAGTTGGGTCATAAACATATTTGCCGATTTACCATTTCATATTTTTGATAAAGAAGATGATTGTTTTGTTATTCAGATTGATAAAGGGAAACCAATCCCCCAATATTCAGGTGGTTTCATAGCCAGAAATATATAAAATAACGGTTATAATCCGTATCTTGGTTGGTTTAACTTTTTCTCCATCTAGACCAAACGGTTTTGTACTATGTTTATAAAAATAGGGACAGCGGTCCTAAAATAGGTCGTCCGTTTATATGGGTAGATTAAAAACAAGGTGGCTCTCAAACCACAGGCATCAGGCCACTAGAAAGAAAGAGGTTAGAGTTAGACCACTGGCAGAACCAGGCCAATAGATTGAAAATCAAATTGGGCTGCTTTTATGAAATAAAAGAACACAGTCAGTCAACAATTATTTGAAATTACACATCTTGATCAGATGAGTTGGCAAATGCTAACATTTATTGGATTTGCTTATTAAAACCCAAATACAATCGAAAAGCAACATTTGATGCTTGCATTTACAATAATTGAAAACGTAATAATTTTATCTTAGAGCTTTAACAGAGGTCAAAGCAAAAATAGCTGAAAAGGAATATAAACTGAAACAGGAATGGTTATGAGATGGATACATGTTCAGTTGTGCATATTGTATACAAACTCAATGCACAAGCCATTGGAGGAGTTCATTCACAGAATTTGGCATTGGTATCAGTTGTAAAAACCTAAGTGTTCTGACAAAATCATGATTGTGTACACATTTAATTCAATGCTCCCAGAACCAACCATATCAAATTATCCGCACAACGGCTGAATGCAACATACCAACTAGTCTAGACAGTAGACACTAATCTTTCTTTACAAAGTGTTAGTACGCTTTATTCCATGTTGGACTTGTAAAAGTCTAGCATAATTTCAATGAACATTTATTGCATTCATCAGTTACCGAACTCATAGTTCCTAACATAACGTAGTAATGTACATAGGATTACAACAGCATTTGAGATGTTTCATGAATAGTTTATTTGAAATATTTAGAGTGTAGTATCAAGTATGCCTTGCCCATCAGTTTTTTTTGTGATGGAAAATGAAATACAATCATTGACAGCTGCACCCAAAAGTAACCCTGTGTATTATTTGAAATTTAAAACACAAAAACAAAGTAGGGTTCTACCTATGAGAAGCTATCACAAATAAGTCTAGTGCCAATACTTCAATTGTATAATAGTTGAATAGCTTTATTCTGTAATACACATAGACTATGTCACTTGTGCTACCTGCCCCCATTTGGAAGGATTAAAATTGCTACCTCGGCACCGACAGCCTAGCTGGTCTAGTAGTATGACATTCGCTTTGTGACCAAAAGGACCTGGGTTTGAATCCCAGTATCGTCAGATTTTATGTAAAACCTTTGCTTTCAATTAATTTTTCTCAAATGGTGACAAAGATTCTTAAGTTGGAAGACGTACAAATAGGCTAATTTGTGATACAGCTTACTTATAGGTAACACCAAAAGTAGGACAAACATAGACCTTAAATTCCCCTCTCTCAAGAGCTGTACAAACTTATTGTGTCCCACCTTTAGGCCAAGAAAATGTAATACTTTGTCTCAGCGACTCACAAACATTGCTTTTAAAATGAGCTATCGCACGTAATGCTACACGGAGCAGCCTTTTTTTTTTTTTTCCTTTCTTTTTCTTTAAATTTAAATTTAAAAATTTTTATTTTATTTTTTTAACTAGTTTGTTTCGGCAATACTCGGCAACTTTGTGACTGAGAACACACATTCAACTAACTTTGTGAAGTTAAGAGATAAAGAGAACACAAGCGCACGATGTGCATTGATCATGTCTGATTACTTTGATTAAAAAGGCAAAAGCAAAACTATTGAATATATTTGGATTTTTATTAAATAAAAAATCAATTAAAAAAATCGCAAAGGACATAGCTCATTTTTGTAAAAAAGAAAACAAAAGCAACGCACATAGCTTTTAAGCCAAAAGGTGCTGAGACAAAGTATTTACATTTTTTGGCCTTACGTTGGACATATGTATCGATATTGCGTATACATGATATGATATTATTGTTTTTGAATTACAGATTAACAAAAATAAAGCTCTTTTCTAGCATCATACATACATTGATAAATTGGAGTTTAACCCAAAAGGTAACCTCAAAATCAAGGAAGCTTATCTTATAATAATTCTGGAAGCTAAGCATAAAACCGGGTGTGACATTTTGTTCTATTCTCATTTACTTGTTTTAAAACCTAGCTGATAGCAGTTAGCCTATTGACCAGTTAAGACCAAGGGCTTCCCAGAAGCTATAATTAGTCATATTCAATAGTTATATATCAATATCATTAAAGTGATAAAACATGCCAGGGGAATATTTGGTTATTGTAAAAACCTTTTTCAAAACGAATGAAACCTAAATCCTAGATCATCACTTAGTACCCCTTGCTAAACATATATTACCAACAATCGCAACACTAAACAAACAACACACATGATTGTATTCAAAGCTTTTATTTTATGTTCAATAATGGCTTAAATAGTACAGATTCACCCAAAATACTTTTGATCAAACATGGAGAAAGAGATACATAAATGTTTGTTTAGATAGAACTGTCTCAATGCTAGGAATGTCAACACTTTCATAACTACTCATGTAGGCTCATATCAGGCTGAAACCATTTATTGTGGTGTAAAGATAAGATTTTATTGTGTAGTAATGTTGTTTAGCGCAATTTTAATTTGATATCTCCCCAAGTACTGTAAAAGCCAATATTTTCGCGTAAAGATACTTTCGCGCATTTTGATATCATAGACATTTCGCGAATTGTTTTTTTCGCGGGCGACCTTCTGGATGCACTGCTTGAATGTTGAAAACAATATTTTCGCGGAAACATATTTTGCGCGAAAATAAAACCTCCGCGAAAATTTCAGCTTTTACAGCACTTCATGGATGAATCTAATATAATACTTATAATTAGTCATATTTTTAATTATAAAATCAATATACTTTCAATCAACAAAAGACAAAAGATAAAAGATTCTCTCAATACACAAAAAGCTGTCATATAATATAATTTGTAACCCATTTTTAATGTTATTTTACAATTGTCCTGCCCTGGGCACACACAGTCTTGGCCGCTGCCCACCAAAAGGCCATTGCTTCTAACAATCAACAGGACCACATTAACCACAGACATCACAATAACTTCAATTAAATTGACTTTGATTATAACCACATTTGTCAAATATTAAAAAGGCGAATCAAATAAAGTTGTTTTTGAGATGAAAAATTCTTCATAAGGTAACTGGGTTCTGATGAAACCAATTCACATTGTTTCTATATTGGAAATAAATGGGGTACCGGATTGGGTAGATTGTCAACATTAATATAACAAAAGCTTATGGACTACCTTTGCTATCAGTATCATTAATTGATGCCAAAAAGTTGAGATAGTAAACTCACTAATATTCTCATTAGCACATAACTGTTCCTATTGCTATCATATGATTTAGAAACATTTTAAATGTGATGTGCTATGGAATGAATTCCAACATATAACAGCCAACAGTCCCAAACTTATTGATCATACCTGCTTTACTTTGTCATTTGGAATTTTCACAAGAAGCTATTCTAGCTAGAAAATAACTAAAACTTTGATGTCAATCTTATTTACTCTCTTTGCATACAACTGACAACACATCTACACATTATAAAGATCAGGCCTGGAAATAGCACCCGCCTACCTGCTGCCCACCCGCTCATAGTGGAGAACTTTTCGCGCTTTGGCGGGTGAAGATACAAAGTACCCGACCGACTGGCAGGTACAATATTATGTCAAACTCACAGTGTAAAGTGATTTACACTGGCTGGTGGAATTACCTGCCTGACTGGCTGGTTTAAAAAATCTGAAGTTCCAGCCCTGATAAAGATCTCGGAATGTGAATGCAAAAATGTGACTGTAACCTGATGTCAAAGGTCACAGATTAGGTTTTAAATATTGAACAGACACTTGAATTATGAAAGCCATTCAACATGATCAAAATGCTGTTAGTGTATACGTTGCATTTGAATCGCTTTACAAAAACTATCTGGATTGTCTTAATACAAGATAATTTGATTATTTGTACTGATGTACAAGATCATTTCATTATTTGTACTGATGTACAAGATCATTTGATTATTTGTACTGGTGTACAAGATAATTTGATTATTTGTACTGTTGTACAAGATAATTTGATTATTTGTACTGATGAAAAATAATACCCATTTTAATTGAATCAACATGCAACTGATGGCAACTGTATACCGAATAATTGTTCATCAGTCACTGCTTATTTACCAGTATTGATGTAAAATAAGAAATAATTATTGTACAACATGGTTTGACCATAAGCACTGGTTACAATTGGACATTCAAACCATTGACAGTACCACATATTTTGCATGATACATATTGGGCATACAAACCATTCTTTTAAATTCAATACTGGTACAAATTACTAGAATAAACTTAAATTACAAGAAGGTTACCCATGGTATTGGTGGCTGATTTACATGAGCAATAATTCAAACTTTGAAGCTAAAACAAACCAGTGATTGTCTCTGTCTCTGTATCAATCTCAATGTCATAGAAGCAAGGTCTTGTGGGTAGTCCTGGCATGGTGCTCATCTGAAAGGAGGAAAAAAATGAAGAAAAATAGATCCATTTATTACAAGTATTTCTGTTTGAAAATGTTTAAGATATGAGTTGAAAATGTTTAAAGAAAATGTTTAAAGATATTACATGAATAAAGAAAAATGCATGCTTTAAAAAAGAAAGAAGCAGCCCAGCCCAACTGAAATACTGACATAAGAAAATATGCATAAACATAAAGGACCGTATTCTTGTATGAAGTTATACACGGTTTTAAACTAAACACGCCTCTAATTTTGACTTTAGACACAGCGTTTAACTTAACGCGATTCTTGTACATTTGTTTTACTTAAACACGCGCCTAACTCGCCGAAATGTGTCTAACTTTAAACATGGGTACGGGGGTAGTTTAGTGCCCGTTTAACTAAACTTGGGCACCCACTGTATGCCTTGAATGATCACTGACATGCGGATTGTGTTCTTTAAAAGTACTGTGTATTTAAGGCATTCGGTCGATATCTATTGTAACCCATCAGGGCCACAATGAAATAAATACCTGTATACAATCAACACAGGACCACTCTGGGAACAAGATTTGCAGAGTTTAAAATCGTGTTTTGTTAAACACGTCGTTTAAAGGATAAACTCACGTTTAAGTTAGACACACATTTAATTATGGTTTTAAGCTAAAACAGTGTTAAGTACCAAAATACGGCACAAAATATTTAAATGCTGAAAATAGGTTCTTTTGTATGGTATGATGCTGTGAAAGACATAGTGTGAGATTTTCAAAACAAGTCACCTGAATTAGAGGGTGGTTGGAGCGGGTTTAAACCTGAGAACTGCACCTGCTGATTGATGTTATTCTATTTTTCTGAGACTTAATATCATTTTTTCTTCTTAAAAAACTATCCTTTTTAATTTAAGTTATGAAGCAACTCATCTTACTCAACTTTCGATTATGACTATTTACATAGAGATCTTTTAATTTACAAAGTATTTCAGTCAACCTTGGATCATGGGTGCTGTCATCAGTTTTAGGGATATGGAATAGGGTGGCAATCATATTTTGTGCATCTTAAAAAGATTGACTTTTTATCATGCATTTAAAATTTTGTTTTTTGAATAATCACCAATGGAATACATAAATAGTGCACATCTTTCCTCAGAGAGATGCATTGCATTCATAACATGATTCATATTGTTCAAAAATTATATTTCATGACAGGTTTCAAGTCTCATACATATTAGCATAAATCCATTCTAGTCTAAACCATATAACAAATATTGAACCTTTGGATTAATTAGGAGTACAAATGTTATGTTCACACCAGGTAATAATTTGGCTTAATTTCTACTTCTGCACTACTAATTTATCACATGTGATGGCAATCTATTATCCTGAGTCTTGTAGCCACTAATAGATTGATTACTGAAAATTGATTTTCAAAGATTCACTAAAAACACAAAACAAGCCCATCACAAGAACAGAGGAAGCATACTGTATGTGTGACATCTATGATACATCTTTGAACCAATAAATGTGTGGTAAGGCCAAGAAAAAGAAAAACTTTGAAAACATTTTTAACATATATTTAACAATTGTTGAAATCTTAAGGTGTTTTTTTAAATTGTTGAAATTGTTGAAATTTTTTAACATTTGTTGAACAATTGTTGAAAATGTTGATCTTTTTTTGTTGAAAATTGCTGCAAATTTACCAACAATATTACACCAAAATTGAAAACAAAACCAAAACCCAACCCGAAAAACAAGCAAACAAACATATTTTTTTGCATGCGGATAAACAGGAGCCTTACATTTATACCTATTTTGAAATGCACAAAGAAGACTACATTCATGTCATTCTAGCAATCATCATTCAATGCCATTCTTGAGGGATAATCATGACATGCAAGTAAGAGTGATTCTTTATAATGTACTTGCAGTGATTTAGTTAATGCCAATAATAACAGTGTTTATATAGCGCTATTTCAAAAATGATCACGGCACTTAACAAAAAAACATACAGGTTGTGTAAACTTTGTACATGCGTTCATGTTTTTCTTAATTTGAGTAGTTTCCATTTTAAAACAAATGAAGTGTCTTGGTATATTGATGGATTTGAATATTGTTTGTGTGAAGGAGTATTGGAAAACAAATTTCCCTAAATTAGGAGCTGGCACATGGAAGAAACAGGTCATCAGTTCAAATTATCTCCCAGAAAACATGCGAATGTATGAGTAAAATAACAATCACCAATTACACTGATATTGATCCAAGTGTCTTCATCTTGAAGATGATTTGAACTAATGACCTCCAGTGAAAGCACCCTTTATTATTTCTTTCACACGTAAACAGCTTATGTGCCCCTTATCTACTCTTCTGTCCCTCAACTGATGTGAAACATGGAGCACACAATTACTGTTTAATGAAACTCAAAATATTATTAATAAATATGAAATAAATAAAAGTGTCAGACTTAGGAATGAAAAAACAAAAGCCAGGTGAACTGCAAAAGTCTAGATTATGCATGCTATAATACGTTACTAAGATAAAAGAGCAGAAATAGGTACAAGCCACCAAGAAAAGCAAAACAAGAAGAGAGTGGGCAATCAAAAGCTTTCATTGAATCACAGTAGTTGTTTACATGGTTTTATTTATGGTCATCAGCGGTGTAATGAAATATCAAATGAGAACAAGTCAAATGATTGAGGCCCTGCGTTAACTTATTAAATTATTCATTAAAATGTATTAGATACATAAAAAGATCATCATTGCAAAAACATTGGTTTTGGGGTAGGGTAAAGTTGCCAGTTTTCGGTCAGCACCTATTTTCGGTCACTTTCGCCAAAAATGTGTAATTGCATCGGTCGTCGCCATTTTAAAGCAATACCCGGCATCAACTATGCGGCGGTTTTCTAGCCGTCAGTTTATAACAACGAGGTCATTTTCATTACACGATTTGGGCAAAGTGACCGAAAATAGGTGTTGACCGAAAACTGGCGACTTTACCCTATGTGGTATTCAAATAAGAGTAGAATAGCTGATTACAGAATTGATGGATACTTGAACTTGTAACAGTTTTTTTTAAAACATGCTTCACTAAATGTAATGGTGCAATGTCATTTCAATATAAGCATTTTTATGAGATTTTTGTGCAAAACCAGGTTTGTAGCAATAAAGTAAAGGACAATATCCCTCCTAACAACAAAATGAGTAAAAATGGCCTTGTCCCCACCCTTTCATACAAAAGCTAGCTACCCATCTACTACAGTTTTAAAAGATATTGATCAAAATCATTATCAATCTATTATCCAATAAATACATGCATTTACTAAATAAAAGTCACTTCATATAGAGCTTTCATTCCATTAACAGTTAAGACAAGTTCCCAGTCCAAAGTTATTTAAAGCACCACACTCTACACAATGCATTAATTTCTAGAAATGTTTGAAACTATTTAGCATAAAACTTGAGGAACACTTTATTGATACGTTTTTCTCACCACTTAAATCCTTTCCATGTCCGCATTAGGCACTTCATAGCTACAACCGGGAGTAGACAATTCTGGCCAAACCGGGACCTCCTCGCCATTGTGTGATATAATTTACGCCCCCACTAAAATAATTGGACAGAACACATATCACTAAAAATTAGCGGTCAGCGCAAGAGCAAACAAACATTTGATTGTGAACATTCAAACTTTTTTCATGAGGGAAGATGTGTTTTTCATTCCATATAATTAAAAACAATACGAATACAATACCGCACTTGTATTCGGTCATTTTTATTATCCATAATACCTATTATTTAAAATTACAGAGAGTTGATTGGTTAAAAGACATCATGTGACATGCCAAGGATTGCAACAATAGCCTTCTGCAGCTAAAGCCTTTGGAATGCAGCTAGTACTGCGTGTGTGTAATAAATCAACTCCCTTAGAGATAAAATGGCGTTAAGGGCACAGAGTAGTGTTCAGTCCCTACCGTATGATTTTGAAGTTGGAATGTGTCGACTTGCCCTCCAAAATGATAACAAATTGTCCAAAATCTAAAATGTGGAAGCTTTTTTACAATAATATATGAATTGATTTGATTTGAAACAGATTAAAACAGCATAATGGTGGATAATGAAAAGCTACAAAGGATAGACAAATTGTTATAACAGGTATGATGATATGCACATTAATTCTGTTTTCTCCACACAACCTAAATGAGAGCCAGTGAAAAAATTCACAGACCACCCAGGAATTGAACCTGGGACCTCCGGGTGACTAGACCGGGGCTCTACCAACTGAGCTAATGAGTCAGATGGGTATGATGATAGTTTAGTATGTAGATTCCAAGCCTGCTTTTCTAGAAGCAAGTGTAAGTCTAGCAATCACTCTCCTAACTTTAATGTGGAGCTAATGAAGGGACTCAATTGACAATGTCAAGCATTTAGAAAGCATAATATTTTCAAGAAACGATAGGTTTGATAATTATATCGCTACTTAAATGTTATTAGGCACTCTCAAATCAAAAGAGCTCTGGAGCTCCTTACAAATGAAGGTCTGGAGACTCAGGTACAACAATAGAAAGTAATCAATGAAACATGCTGACAGAAATTCTGAGAACTATTCTAAATTCAAATATGCAAATATGACAAGATTACAAAAATATGGAATTATGTGAAATCCTACATCCGATGAAAGTGACCCAAGCCATACGAAAAGTAGCACTCACAAACCCCTTCACCTATAAACTGATAGTAATCTTATCTCAACCAATTGCAAATTAACCAATTGCAACTTAGCCGATACTTGCAGCCATGCATGCATTTTCCTCTACATTAAAATCTGAAATCCTCAACTCAAACTGCTACCGTAATATCTAGAGCTACAATAAATAAATATTCCACTTGAATCAACAGATAACCAACTATCAAAAAAATGGAAACCATGGTGCACACAAACAACTGTGATAGAATATTACAATGATGTCCACATTGTCAGTCACAAAATGCCATCGTTTAAGGACATGCAGAATGTTAGTTACAGTTTTTGTTCTATTGTATTGTAAACAATATGATAATATAGAACTCCCTAAGAATTTTATATTCACAGTCTTAACTTCAGAAAAGAAAAAAACTGGTAACACCAATAATCTAGATGTTAAAAATAAGATTTTAGTGCCCGAGCTGTAATTCTTCAGTTACAATAGAAGCCACTTCTCATTTGTTGATTAGAGCTAAACGGGCTAAAACCTCAATAGCAGCAACCAAGTACACAGAATTGTTTTTATGATAATGATTAGTAATGTAACATTTTGACATAGGGGTGGGGAGGGAAAAGGGATGGAGATTGGTCACATCTTTCACATCACATTCTTACTATGGTGCTACACACAAACAGTGAGTTACCTAACAAATAGACCTAATGAGTTAACTCCCTCCATTCCATGCCACCTTCAAACTGTGCCTACTGAAGCACCCAACCCTTCTCAAATAACAGAAGACCAATATTTTCGTACAACAAAAGAACAATACCAAATAATTAATTAATAATTCTAGGTTCCATGATAAAACGACCAGGCATAGACAGGTTAAACCGTGTAATTTTAGTTTATACACTGAATTGGACATGTAAATCATGGAAAGCAGGTAGAAAATATACATGAATTATGCACAAGTTTATATTTCCCCAACCCAACTTCTGTCCCAACACACACCAACCCAACTCTTGTCCCAACACACACCAACCCAACTCCTGTCCCAACACCCAATTCAGAAAATGTGGAGACATGATGGGGGTGTGATTTATGGGCATCAACTTTGATTGATGATGTACAGTTTACACAAAACAATCATTTCATTGACAAAGGGTGCTTTTCAACACTAAATTCATACTTCCAGCTAAGAAAAAGCAAAGCTGTAGTGCTGAAGCATTTGCTTAATGTGACTCTCCTCATCTGTGTTCTTATGCCATTTTATTATGTCTTTTTATATTCTTCTGGTTGTTAAGTAGAGAAGCGCCATGAGCTATGCTTGCGGCATATACCGGCGCTTTATAAATTACCATTATTATTATTATAAAGAATCTGCTTGCTCTCAAATAGTGTGTATGTCAAATAACATGCATGCATAGCATCATATATGGATGTTTGGATACGTAAGTAATAGATACCTTTATGGAATCATATATAGTTCTTGAGCACCACAGCTTGCAATGCCATCAAAGACATTTCACCTGCACATTGATTTTATTCCCTCAAATAATAAACTGATCAATACTATCAGATGGTTATTTGTCTCTCCAAAAGATTAGACTCCTCACCAAAACAAATGCTGGGTAGCATATCAAATCTAACTGTTCTGATTGCTTCCAACATTATCGGGTACTAGGGTTAAAGAACACATTAATCTTAAGCTAGCCCTTCTCACAATTGTTTTGAACACACCAAGGACTATCGGCATTTCATCAGCTTGAACGATGTCCAAGTCATTGCCACATAGGAAGAAAATGGCGGGCAAAGCCACTCCTCGACTTAGATCCCGGATGTGGCTTGCCTGCCATCTATGATGATGATGTTACCACCAAAAAATGGTCATGTGGCTGGACAGCTTTAATTTGATTTGCTGACAAACAGATGTTGCTGATGTCACTGCCTGCTCTGGCACAAGAACTTTGATTCCCAAAAGGTATTTATTCCTTGCTTCACATGCATATGTGTTAATATTTTGTGAAGATATTATTTTAAGAAATATATTTAGATCACCAATTTGAGAGCTTTAGTAATTGAAAATGAATGGGTAGTGGCTGGTTAAGGATTTTTTGAGAAAGATCAAGGAAAAGGGTTAGAAATAAGCTAAGAAATAGTTAGTTTAAAGTGGGTTCACTTTATAACATCAAGCAAGCAAAATAAAAAGGAAAGGCTTCAGCAATAACAAAACTACACAAAAAGCAGCAAACTAGCAAAATAATTCAAGTTCTTCTAAACTATGCCTAATAAATAAATAAAATGTTCAGTTAGGGCCACCGCCGCTGCACATACGGTGACTCAATAGTGGTGCTTGACAAATGTAAACTTTCATCATAATTGTTTGGATATTATTAAATAAAAGCAAGCAGTTGTGTTATCTTCATTGGTGCCACATGTTTGAGCAGGCGCCTACTAGAATTCAAACATCAACTTGCACACACATACAGCGTGTCCCAAAAAACTGGGTTCAAAAGTTAGCGAGCTTATAACTAAAAAAGTAGGAAACATGGAAAGTTCATATTTAGGGATATCAAACAAAATATACCTGACCTTTATTGGCTAAACTCTGTCATCAATCCGATATAAACTTTTTGAAATACAAAGATTTTAATAGAGCGTGGTCAAAACCCATTTGTCCCACTTTTCAAGGAATAACCCAATGTGTTGCAATTGCGCAATGTTGTGACTTTATCAAAGTTTTGCCTTTGCATTCATTCTTTACAAAGACTTGGGCAGTAAACAAAATTATCTTGGTCATATTGCAATAATACAAGTTCATTATTTACATAAACATTAAAACAAAATGTTCTTTGTTATAGTCCGCGTTATTGTTAAGTTCTTTTGGAGAATAAACCCCATGCCGGGAATACTGCACATAGCGCAGTTTCATGCAACGCACGGATGGTTTATTCCTTAAATCGGGACAAATGGGTTTTGACCACGCTCTATTCAAATTTTAGTATTTCAAAAAGTTTACATTGCATTGGTCTCTGAATTATCCCCAATTTAAGGTCAGGTATATTTTGTTTGATATCCTTAAATATCAACTATCCATGTTTCCTACTTATTTCGTTATAAGCTCGCAAACTTTTGAACCCATTTTTTGGGGACACGCTGTATTGTCAAATAAGGATTATGAAAGTGACTATAGTTTAAGTATTTAATTCATTCTTGTCAGATAGTCATGAAGACCACCCTGCATATCTTCCCTGTTTTCTCAAAACCTTATATCTCCATCAGGCCTTTCAGCATGAATAAAGTAAAACACTCTATGTATAACCTTTGGGCAGTCTGCTCTAAAAAAAAATCAAAGGCAAAAAACACATATGAAGAGCTGTTTTGCAAAAGGGCTTACATCCACTTCTGCATGTTACTCATTTTGCATTATTGAATGGATGGCTATTCATTATGTGGAAAGTGGCATGTATTGTTGGTGCCTCAATTGGCGTGCATGGATGCACTAATCCAAGTCATAGAAACAGTAATGAACACAGCCATTCAATAATTTGATTAATTCCATGGACTTGTCAATGCAAATTCACTAATGCAAAATGAGTAACATGTTGATGTGGTCTGTAGGCCCTTTTGCATAAAAGCTCTTCATATATTAAAACCTTGTAAGTGCTCTTGCCCCTGAACATGTATAAAGCAACACTTCCGATGGATAACCATTGGGCAGTTATATTTCATACATACTGAAGGCCCGGAAAAACATACAAGGTTTTGACAGAACAGTGACGATATGCAACAGCCACCTATCCACACACTTACCGTTCCTACAAGCGGGTACAAGAAGCCAGCGCCCACACTAGCCCTTATATCCCGTATGGGCAGAGTGAACCCTGTTGGTGTACCCTTCTTGGTAGGGTCATGTGACAAGGAGAGATGTGTCTTGGCCATGCAGATGGGGAGGTCATTAAACCCTTGTTTAGTGTAGATGGCCACTTTCTTCTGGGCTTCTTCCGAGAGCTCGATGCCGTCGGCACCGTAGATCTTACGTGCTATCGTGGCGATTTTCTCTTCAATTGGGAGCTGAGAAAGGGAATGGAAAACCATGTATGTAAATTGATAGATATCAGTGGATTCCAATTCGAGAGGTTTTAAAAATTAAATGTAACATAAGTCTTTTTTAAAAAGTTTTATCTAGTGAACAATATTTGATATTTGAATGGAGTGGTAAGGTTTATTCTTTGCAATTTCACTCCAATGAAATTACATTACATTTTCAAACTGAAGTATGTTTATATTCTGTGTCACCTACAATTTAAAGTGAGAGCAGCATGCATGCTATCTACACTTTGTGTCAGGTCAAGTTGGGAAATGACATCGAAGCGTATTCTATAGTCTATTTGGCCATCACGAGACAGTGACGTAACTTCGTATTCTACTAATTGCAGCACATAACACGCGCGTCTACTTGAAACTCTTGCGTATACACACAAGCGTTGAAAGACAAGCTATATACGTGTGCGTAAAAGCTGCGCCTGTCAAGTTACGCCATTGTCCGGAGGAAGCGAAGTAGAGTATAGTGAAGGCACCCTTCGTTTCACCCTGTTTGATCATTGCGTCGTGCGCTGACTTTTCCTGTGCGTAATAATAAAGGCGCTGCTTATTATCCATGATGCAGGCGCAAAAAAGCAAAAGAGCGCAAAACAATGACTAAAAAGGTAAACAAAGGCCAATATTACAATCATTCAAATTTCATTTTTCTTCCAATTTTTCACATTTTGACAATATAAATTCAATCTGATAGTTTATCACAATGTTTATTAATTGTTCATATAGGATACTCGCCCCATGTATTTCGTGAAGATTTAGCTTTAAATGGTGGAAAATGCCAGTATTTTTACTTTTTGAAGTACATATTTCAGATGTTTTTGTCAATATTTTGCAAAATAAGCGATCCTAGTCAAAATCGGGGGCTGATTGCCAGAAGGCCATAACTCAACTTTTGGGCAAAATGGGATTTTGGTACCAGAATAATCCATATAACCCACAGACTTTAAGAACCATAAAGACTTTAAACACTCTCAATTGAAGATTATGGCCAATTCCACATAGCCCCAACTCACTGTAACAGGTTTCAGTCAGTGCCAGATAATTCAAAGTTAATTATCTCAAAATAACCTTTTTTAGGCCTTCTCGCTTAACCCACGAAATTATCTTGCCTACAATAATCAATTTTAGACAAAATTATCAAATCGCTTTTTTGGTAAATTTGTCAAAATATGGGTATTCATGTGTCAAACTGATGCGATAATCAGCTTCCACACTCAATTCACTTTCTATAAATGTATACTTTTATAAACTTTCATTAAATATTTTCAAACTTGGAAGCAAAAAAGAGGATCTTTTGATCCTCTTTTTTGCTTCCAAGTTTGACACTTCCCTTAATGGGGTTATGTCTTGTTAAATGACAATATTTGGTTTGCATTCTTAACCAGAACCCTTTCTAACAGCAAAACAGTTGTTACCTGAGCTAGGCTAATGTGCCAAAATCATCATTTGAAACAACTGCTAATTCCCCTACACATGTCCATTCCATTTCTTAATGCATACCTTAAGATAAGGTCACGAATTTTAAAATAGCGGAATTGAGGTTAAACGCGGAAAACGACATTTCGATGAAAAGAAGAGAAAAAAATGCCCCAAAAACGTCCAAAACACTAAATATATAAATAGTCTTGAATGAAACAAAACAAATAATATTTGAATATAAACCTCCGCGATATAGAGGGTCGGCTACCGCTACAGTAATAATAAGGTAAGTCTAAAAATCTAAAATCTGTAAAGTGTGTTTATTTTGGTTTTATAGATCGTACATTTTAAGCTTTCTTGGGGAAAATTACATCACAGAAAAATGGAAAATTTACAAAGCGGAAAAACGTGGAATTCGACAGTTACAAAGCAGAAAATTCGTGACCTTACCTTAAGATCATACAAGAAGTTGAAGTTTGTTGGTTGTTGACATGCTTTCTCCAGTGCAGTAGCCAGGCCAACAGCACCAGCGCCCCCTTTAGCCCAGTGAGAGCAGATCACAGCATCAAAAGCGCCAGCTTCCTTAGCTAAACGTTGTATTAGCTCAACCTCTTTGTCTGTGTCAGTGCTATTAATAGGTGGATAAAAACAATGATAAACTTGATCAGGGTGTGATGAATGACAACAATAACAAAACCTGAAGTGAAGTGATATAATACAGCTTATTGTCAGGATGATTTAGGGTAATCAAACCTGAAAACAAATTGTTCAAAGTAAAGAATAAAAGCAAGATATAACTGGGTGTGGGGAAACAATGAATAACAATGGAGAATAACACGATGAAACAGGAAAAATACTATATCCACTTGAAATGTTAGTCCTTATTGTTTTGTTATATTTGTGTTGTTTTATTGCACAGCAATTTTAATTGCTTGTCCCAGTGCATTTCTGTGTGGTATACCAAAAACCAATGACCTGGTACCATTTGACTTACCCAATTTAACACTTACCACTCTCTGGGCTTGCGTGGTTATTCACCTAAGGCCAAAATAAATTAATTGTTTGTCTCAAAGCTCCCGCGCGCGTTAGTTTGTTGATGCGCATTAGAAAAACAAAAATCTGAAAAAAACTTTTTTTTCCTTTTTTCAAAAAAAAAAAAAATCTGAAAATTTCACCGATTTTTCAGATTTTCATTGATCACATCATCTTAAATACAAAAGTTCACTTTTACAAGGATTTCAATATTTTATATTTAAAAAAAAAAAAACCGCATTCCGCATTAGTTTTACAACAGGAGAGGAGCTTTGAGACAAACAATTAATTTAATTTGACCTAATCAGTGCATTGATATTTGGCAAAAACACTGAGAACACCTATAAGCGAGGGCTACTTACACGAATCTGTTGATGGCTACAACACAAGGCACTCCAAAGATGCCAGCATTCTCAATCTGTTTCCTCAGATTACAGAAACCTTTCTCTACTAATTCAAGATGCTCTTCGGTGTACTCTACGGCAAGGGGACGACCTGCTGTAACCTAAGTAGGGGAAATAGAATTCAGAAATAAAGCATTAATTGAACGTTATCATTTAATATGTTATAATGCACTTTCATCAATTTAGTAAATAAGAAAGAGAGAAAAAAGGTTGAATTGAAAACACTTTTAAGATCAAAAGGTAAGGTGCATTCACAGGAGCAGATTGTCTTATAAGCTGTTGTGTAAACAATTAATTCAACTCCCCCCCCCCCCCCCCCAATTAACCCAGGCCCATGCCTGTCTACAAACAATCACGCAAGAGGGATGATGAGGCATTTGTGTATCTACACGTGGTACATACACCTTTGTATATGCACAGATGTTGAAATGGATTCTTTGAATTGTGTGATCCAGAAATTAAGCAGCTAAATGTTTCATACCACTATCAATGTTAATAATTACAGATTAGGAAACTTCAAAGAGCAATATAAAATTGCTCAAGCAATAAATGAGATTGAAGCCAAGTCTAAGATTTGTATGTGATTGATGGTGTATTGAGAAGAACAGTATGAGATGCGGCTAGGGATGGGATATTCAGGAAATTGTGCTCCCAGGACTCTATTTAATTTTTCATACTGGACTCGGGATTTCCGAATTTCTCCAAACATACTCTGGGTTGATTGTTAGGGCACCATCTTTTGTCGAAATTGTGTCACACGTAAAACAAGATGGCGGCACAGGTAAATACAGAAGTGAAAATCTGCGACGAAAATCACATTTTAGCACGCATAAGAGTAAAAAAATACACTGATTTGACAAAATAAACCCATTTCAAGTTAATCTCCACTTTAAATTTGCATTAAAGAAGATTTATAGCCAACAATTTTTGTTTAGTAAGCTTATTATTATTTTGTTGATCTTTTATTTTCAGGTTTGGGGAAGGTGATTTTTGGTCCCGGGACTAGAAATTTTCAGGCAGGACTCGCTCCAACCCTTAGATGCGACCAACGATTTCATGGATCCTTAATAAACTCCGTAGGTTGAATTTAACACCACATTTTCAAGAGTAAAAAGGTCCCTATTTATCCAACTTGGTAACTAAAAAAAAAGAACCAGTTTCTTTGGGGGCAGATATACAGCAAGTGTGAAATGGGTGTTCTTTTACTTCAAAAGACCTTATGAAAAACATACCACAGGTCCACCACCATGCATCTTTAATGCCCTGACAGTGGCTACAAGCACAGCCGCGTTGGGCCTCAGACCAGAGTAGCGACACTTGATGTTGAAGAATTTCTCCATGCCGATGTCAGCTCCGAATCCTGCTTCCGTCACTGTGTGAATAAAGGGCAGAAACGCAAATAAGTCACTGTAAAAGTTGCAAGAGGTATTTTGCTTCACCGTGCAAGAAATCAGTTGATTCTCGCATTTGAGCTATTATGTACGCCTGAATTATTCATGAAGCTCAAAATTGATTCACGCTAACCTGTTTACGATTTCTTGCCTGTTTAATGGTAATGTTTTTCGGATTCCCAGTATGTACTAAGTAAGTGAGCTTAAATCATGCCATTTTAATAATCTGCTGTTATATATGTATTTTCACATATTGTAACGGAACCGAGCTTGCCTCCGTAATCATAAATATAAAGAAATCTCCTGTAAGACTACAAATGTGGTAGCGTGTCAGTCTTACCTTTCCGGCCTTGGATTCAGTTAGGATAGTCAATGGGGCATCACTATTTGGACGTTAATAAGGATCTCATGGATCAAATCAAGAGTATAAGGAATTTCAGCTTCCTTATCCTAGCGATTGAGAACGAATGTCTCCTGAGGGGAAGACTATAATGTCTCCGAGACATATCAGTCAGCTGAGGGGAAGACTGTATGTCTCCTAACCTGAGAGACCTGCCTCTAAACATTCATTTCACATCTACCAGCCGATTTCATTCACCAAGTAATTCTAGTATTATTTGAGTGATGGTTTATGTAGGTAGTGAA
Organism: Ophiura sarsii; assembly: GCA_035610835.1. Classification (NCBI taxonomy): domain Eukaryota; kingdom Metazoa; phylum Echinodermata; class Ophiuroidea; order Amphilepidida; family Ophiuridae; genus Ophiura; species Ophiura sarsii. The sequence goes on from CM069441.1 coordinate 27,259,360, forward strand.
CCAGGTTATATAGAGTTATATGAATAGATTATATGTATCTGAAGTAGTTCGGAGACGAGTAATGAGTCATTACAAATGTATACATTTAGAAGTATTATAATTAGCTGTTTTCTTCAGCTCCAATTCAATCATTATATAGGGTGAAATCGGCTATCTTCGCCCTATCGGCTTGAATCGCTCGCTGATTTATTTCCCATAATTCCATTGTTTACGTTTGTTCTCTCCTTCCTATCGTATTGCTGGCTGTTGAAACACGTATCGAGTCATCGTGTCATCGGTAAGTGCACAAAAACATCCTTTCCATTTAAAAGTACCAAACAATAATGTCACAGAGCACTGTGAATTTGTCTTAGATTATTTATGTTGTCGTATCTTTAAAATATTATTCCAGGTTTATGAAAATATGGCACTTTAAAGTTACAAGTTTGAAAAGTTGTATGAGACCGTAGATAACATATACAGTCGGGTAGAATCGCTCACGTGTACAAATACATAGCAAACTAATGACAAGTTGCACTTTCATAGAATCGGGTAAGATCGCTATACCAAAAGCATGCACAAAGCACCAAAGCACAAGAAAACGCGAAGAAGAGCGAAGTTACCCACCGGATACTGATTGGTATAGCGAATATACCCGATAAGTGCGTGTGGTTTTGTCCAGACGACGATGGACACGATTTGCCTACAATTTTGGTTTCGTGTAAATCCAATTTTTAAAAATAATCTTGTAATTTCATTTTTCAAGGGTGGAGAAGTGAATCTACCGAAGAAAAAAAAGATTTAAAAAAAATAAAGAATTAACTCCATATAAAAGTATAATAAATAAAACCGTTTTTGGGGTATTATTTACTCATATTAGATATCTGCTTACATACAACTTCAAAACGCCCGATGTTGGTCAAAGAGAAACCTCAGGCTGGAGCTGATGAAGACCAGGTTGAGCACAAGGTTGACCCAGAACAATATAATCCAGATAAAGACCCCCCCTCTTCAGAAAATGACTGCTCTTCAGATGAAGATGACGACAGCCAATTAGGATCAGATACAGAAGAAATTGATACATTGTACCAGGACAACATTGAAGGCACATTGAATTGTCTCCTGGCTGCCAGTCATTTGTACAAACTTGGTCTCGTAGATATATTTGTTCTGAGACAAATGTTTTTGGATGTTGTAGAAACCTTTGAATATGCAGACTTCGAAGAGATAGATGAGCTGGAAGGTGCCGAAAGTTCATAAACCTAGTTATTAAAGGGTCACTTAATTGCTTTTATGCAACTTAACGTGTATTGTATGTAGTATGTAACTTAACGTTTTTTTGTATGTAGTTAGATACTTTAGATTCTGCAGGATGCCTCAAAACGTTAAAAACAAGACACAGTATTTGAAATATGACAGGTCCAAATTACCAGCAGTCATATCACAAATACAATCTGGATCAATTTCCATAAGAAAAGCCTCTCAGGTTTATCAAATACCATACTCTACATTGAGAGACAGAATTTGTGGTAAGATAGACATTGAGGCGAAGCCTGGGGCAAGCACTGTATTGACAGTGGAAGAGGAAACCAAGCTTAAAGACTATCTTATACAAGTAGCAGAGCTAGGTGTAGGTAAGAGTAGGGATCAAGTTAAAGAAATGGCGTATATGATTATACACAGAGACCCAACTAGGAGCCCCCATGCCGAAAGATGGCTAAATAACCAAAAAGCCGGCAAAGACTGGTATTACAACTTCATGCGTAGGCACCCAGAATTAAGTCTACGGACACCTGAAAAATTATCAAAATCTCGCGCCAAGATGACAAATGAGGCTGTACTTAAACATTTTTATGACACAATAGAGCCGATTGTCACAGAAAATAACCAAAGTAGAGATCATGATATGATATGGAATTGTGATGAAACAGGTGTGCCCCTAGATTTTAGGCCAAGGAAGGTAGTGGCAAGTAAGCATGCCCGAAATATATGGTCCCTAAACAGTGGGGATAAAACAAACATAACCGTTATGGGTTGTGCAAGTGCAGCTGGGAAAATGATGCCTCCATTAGTTATATACAAGGGAGTCCGAATTAATAGATTCCTGGTCGAAGGAGCCCCCGAGGGTTGGATGGTTAGATTCAGTAAGAGCGGGTGGATCAACTCAATCATATTTGAGCAGTGGTTTGAACATCAGTTCGTTCCATATATTAACAAACACATCCGATCATCACAGGACGTAAAGGTAATTTTGCTACTCGACGGCCACACGTCACATGAGTCTTTGTATGTACTTGAAGTTGCAAAGAAACACAACGTAGTCCTTCTGTGTCTACCCCCTAATACCACGCACGTGTTACAGCCATTAGACGTCTCTTTCTTTAAGTCACTTAAATCAAAGTGGGACAAAGTGAACGAAGATTACTGTCGAAGTAATCATGGCCAATTTGTAACAAAGGCAAGTTTTGCTCGTGTATTTCAGAAGGCCTGGGAAATGTCTACTGCAAATAGAGGCACAATCCAAAATGGATTTATCCGAATAGGAATAAGTCCATTTCGAAGGTTAACTCTGAAAGACATTCTGAAAGACAAGTGCTTATCTCCAGCTCAGGGTCTAAATAGACCACTTACAGCACCCCCAAGCAGCTCCACCCCCTGTACAGTGTCAACTGCACCAAGTCCTAGTCAGCAATACGATAGGGAGGAGAGCGCGAGCGTAAACAACACAACTGTGGGCAATAAACCTGGTTTACAAGCCCGTGGTCCTGTGTCAGAAGCTGACACACATAACAGAGGCATCAGTCTGCCAGTGATCTTACCTGAGAATACAGACTCTGAAATACCGTCACCATCAGGTATCTTGTCACCTCCAATTGTGCATAAACCACACACAGAATGTACAACTTCACCAACCCAGTACTTGAGCACACCACTCCCGAGATATTCAAGCACTCCCACTCCTTGTACAGTGTCAACTGCACCAAGTTCTACAGAGCCGGGATCTGGTTTACAAGACCATGTGTCAGAAGCTGAAACACAGGACAGAGGCATCAGTTTTCCAGTGATCTTACCTGTGAATACAGACTCTGATATACCGTCATCATCAGGTATTTTGTTAACTCCAGTTCTATCTGAACCATGCCAAGAATCTACAAATCCATCAGCTTCACCAACCCAGAACTTGAACACACCACTCCAACTTTCTTCAAGCACCGCAGCTCCTCATGCAGTGTCAACGGTAGAAAACTCCCTGATAAGCAGTGGTGGTGCTCCTTGTACTATAACGTTATCACAGAGTGATTTAGGCCTGGAGAATCGGAATGAATCTTTGCTCCAGACACTGAGTACCAGTGATGAATTGCCTTCTGTAAGTTCCGATGGTAGCATGAATGTGGAACAGATGTTTGAACTTATTGCTCATAACCTGGCTACTGATCCAGTGTTCATGGATTATGTTCCTCCTGCCAATCCATACCAAGAAAACAACAAAAGCAGAGCTGTGTCTGAAAACAACCTCCTTAGTCATAGTCTTCCGAGTCTCGTAACTGATTTTAACAATGAACATAGTCTATATTCACCAGCTAACACCTCTAACGTAAAAGAGGAAAGTGTTGAGAGTGGATCCCTCAACCCGTCACTGTCCGAGAGTGTTTTGAATGACACAAGCTGTACAAACGAAGATTATCTGGCTGATGTTTTTGTTTTACCAACGATTGACACAAATCCTTCTAAACGTAAAAGAAGAAACACAAATCCATTCTGTCGTGTGTTGACATCTGATCAAGTCATGGAAGAAAAGAGGAAGAAAATATCTGATGAAAAAGACCACCAGGAGTCAATACGTGCCAAGGCACTCAAACGAGCCGAGAATGCAAAAAACAAAACAGATGTAAAGCAAAGTAAAACACGTAAGAGTAGAAACCCAAAGGCCGTAGCAAAACAAAACGTGCAAAAAAAAGCAAAAGCACCCAAAACTACAAGTAGGCCAACGCGTAAGAAAGCATCTAAAGCCACAACAAAACATAGCAAAAAGAAGTAGGCACACTTCATCAAATCTCTTCAACCATCCCTTGTGCCTTAAAAAAGACTATAATGAGCCAGGTGTTTTTTGTTTTGTTTAGTTTTTAAACAGCTATGTCATGAGAAAATGACCCAGATGAAATATGTTGTGCCATGAGAAAAAGGACTCAAAAAATCTGATATTGTTTTATACTTGCCATAAGCAAAGGCATGTTTATGTTGTGTGATTTTGTTTTTAAACAGCTTTGTCATGTGAAAATGACCCAGATGAAACATGTTGTGCCATGAGAAAAAGGACTCAAAAATCTGAAATTGTGTATTAACTACTCCCAAATACATGCCATGAGCAAAGGCATTTCTAATTGTGTTATTGTGTGTTTTCAAACAGCTGTGTCATGAGAAAATGACCCAGATGAAACATGTTGTGCCATGAGAAAAAGGTCTCAAAAGATCTGAAATTGTGTATTAACTACTCCCAAATACATGCCATGAGCAAAGGCATGTTCATGCTGTGTTATTGTGTGTTTTCAAACAGCTGTGTCATGAGAAAATGACCCAGATGAAACATGTTGTGCCATGAGAAAAAGGACTCAAAATACCTGAAATTGTGTTTTTACTACTCCTAAATACATGCCATGGGCAAAGGCATGTTCATATTGTGTTAAACAGCTATGTAATTAGCCATCATCTTGTGAAGTTGCTGAAAGAAATGACTCCTCTGTAAACCTTGTTAAGAGGAAAATAACTTAACGAAAAACAATTGAGTAGCCATCTAAATTATTATAGATGCATTGTTTTGGTTATTTTTTTAACCAGTTTTGATGTTTAACGATTTTTATTCTTGCATTTGAAAAAACAATTAAATGTATTTTTATTTAGAATATTTTGGTTAGAATTTTAAACTAACGCCGATTACCAATGATAAACACAATTGTATAACATTTTAACCAAGAATTTAAAACATCTTAAAAGCTGGTGAAATGTTTAAACTTGTTTATGTTTTGAAATCTTTAAACTTGTCAATGTTTAAACCGACATTGTGTGTTCAAATAGTAATCCGTGTTTGTTGAAATTTTAACCTGCGTTCTTACAGTGTATAATGATTTTTACCTGCAAACTAAGGTCAGTTTGCATGTCACACAACACAAATTTACATTCGTCAAGAGGCATCCTGCAGATCTAATATTGTATTTTTTATTTCTAATGTAATCATTTTTTAATAAATCTGTTTTGGGTAAAAGCACATTTTGTAGTTTACAAATTATAATGTATTGTGGTACAACTCTTAGAAATGCACCATTAGATACCCAGGGGAAGTAGGAAGTTTGGGTAAGGGTTGTTTCCCCCCTCCCCCCCCCCCCCCCCCTCCCCCCCCCCCCCCCCCAATTTGTTGAGGCGAGTTTATTTCCTATAAGTTTTCGGGGTGAATTTGTTTTTATTTTTTCCCAAATTTTTTTAAATTTTTTAATGTTCCAATTTTTTTTTACATGTTTCGGGGGATAGTCTTGTGTCTTCTTCTCCATGGCGGCCATTAGCGGGGTGGGGGGGGGGGGGGGGTTCTGAAACGTCCCACTCCCCTGTATATCTAAGGGTGCTTTTCTTATTTGTTTAATGATTTAAACAGTGTCAATTTCATTTTTTATTCACATTTTGATATTTGTAATACATTTTAGGGGCTAAAGCATGATTTTCTTTTTAATTTTGGTTAATTGTTTTCTGCCTGAGTAAAAATGTTCTTCCATTGGACCAAACCAAACAAAAAGTCTTTTACATAATGTTGAATGTTGTTAAGGTTGGTATAAGCCCATTACAGCTGTGCGTGTTGGACTTTTTAATCCTGTGCTTTTAAATTGTTGGTGTTTTTAGATTTATATCAGTACAATGGACCTTGTTTTATATAATGGTGTTTTATCACTTATATTTGTATGCAATCATAATATGTATGCAATATCTTTTTATAAATGTTTTATTATTGGTCATTGTTTAATATGGTACATATTTACTATGGTACATTTTTAGGCTTTTTAGTTGTAGTTTCTAAGATTTTACTGTGTTAAGCTCTTAGAGGCCTTTTCTGGTGTTAGGCGCTATATTAAGTACATTATTATTATTATTATTATTATTATTTTTGGACAGAATTTTTCGGCTATAACTCTGCAACTGCTGATCTAAACCATATTAAAGTATTATACATAAGACATTTTCAGACCGGCAGTGACGAGCCAAACACATCGATGACATCAGATGTTGTCGTAAAACCCTGGTTTTTGAGAAAATCGTCAAAAAACATAGTTTTCTTGGAAAGCCTAATTTAAATTAGTTGGTTATTATTTTTTTCCCTCGATTTTTGGAATCTAGATTTTATTGTCATACAATGTATTTAATAATTTTCTCCAAAACTGGGGGTTTACCTCCAAAATCTAACATTACCAATGTGTTTGGCTCGTCAATGACGTTCTAAAAATGTAAACTTGTATGTGGTGTGGATCAGCGGCTGCAGAATTATAGTTACAAAACTTTGTCCAAAAATAATGGGTTTACATCAACCATAAATTTGAGAGTTTTATTCTAGTTTGTTGAATATTTATTGTAATATTGTGTATAATCTTTGGTTGGGTAGTTTTTATGTAATCTGAACATGTGAACTAATTAACTGGGCTTTAAAAACGATAAATTACGGTTTTACTGAATTTTGATAACATCAAAAACAGGTTGTACAAAGAAGAGCACCAGGTTCGAAAATGTCTCACTGGTTACACAAAACGTTATCACTGGTAAAAGACAGATTGGAAAAGGGAGCAATTCGGTCCCACGATTTCCTCCTTACAAATAAAGTTGGAAAGGTATTATCTTTTGTGATATCTAGATTTTCCGAGTTCAATGAAATGTAACTTCATTGAGTTGTCATTGTAACATGAACACTTATTAAATTATGCCAAAGTTATTTATCAAATAAAAGTTAGCCAATTTTCGGCTGTAGCAATTTTTTAAAACACCTTTTTGTGAGCGAACTTACCCGACACACGTTTAACATGCAAAACAGTGCATGTTTGCGTTGCTAGTTTCGGGAGTTTATAGCCATTCATGACAATTGTGCGGGTAAGTTCGCTATACTAGAAACAGAAAACAATCTTTTCCCAAATCTGCAGGTAGATTTTGAATTAAAGTTTACATATGAATAAGATGCTTTATTAAATGTTATATCAATACATTTGTTTGCTAGTCTTTGATATTAAACTTTGGTTATTTCGTTTAAAGCAAGTCACGATTTAACCCGACCTGAGCTTTCGTTAATGAGACGAAAGAGGGCCTCCTTCTTTCTTCGTAACGAAATTACCCGAAAACGAGCGAAGATACCCGTCAGAATTGAATCCATGAAATGGCTATTTGCCACCAACCTAGGGATTTTATTGCCTCTCTAAGCCACTCATAATCATTTATGAAAAAAAAACGAGCCCCTAACTTCACGATTGTGGTACTTTCGTTCACATTTTAGAGTGTATGTGTCTAAACACCAATCATAGACGCAGCTAGGGCGAAGATAGCCGATTTCACCCTACATTACATTATATACAAAGTCATAATTCCATATTCAAAGCGTTACTACATCAGTGTAAGATTTTCATTAGTTCTAAATATCGTAAAGGTACATTTTCTGACCACCCTATACGAGTAAACATTACTTTACGCGTCACCCTGTATGTTTACGTTACGAGAGCTTGTTTTGAACGATCAGCTGTTTATTATTAAATTCTCAAATGGATATAAACAAGTCATTGGTTACGATCTCAATTTCCACGCACCAATCTCTCTGAACAAGTTAAACTTTACTTGTTTGGTTTATTAGAAAGAGTATAAAATCACTGATTATAAATTGAAGGCCTAATAGTTATGGAATAATATTTACAACAACATTTAATCATAATTTCTGGTACGAGGGCTATGCCAATTCCCGGCATAACGCCCCGCCCCGTTCATGAATAAACATGTCAAAGTTCCCGAACAAGGGACAGTATTCCCTTGTATGGTCCTTCAGTAATGACGTCATCGTCATATTTCAAATTCGGTACTGACTACACTTTATTAGTTCAGGAAGTAATCTGTTTCAGATCAGATGATCTGAAGTGGGTTTGGATATCTCGCTCCTCCAGTGTTTGAGGTATAACTGCGAACTCTCTCGCCCCAACTCATTGAAATCCCGAAATGCAGCCCCTTTTATGCCTGCATTTTACGCGCAAATAATTCCTAGAGAAAGCTTCCGCGAAATTACTTGGGACGCGAAAATTCCCACACATGTGGTTGGCTAGTTTCTAAGCGCTACAACGCGCTCAACACGGACACTGCACACGCACCATCTGTCACTCAGAGGTTAGAAACACTCTAAGAAAATACTGCCAAATTAAGGATAATTCACGGAACTACAATTACACTAATTCTAAATGTCAGAAGAAACTAAGAACATATTTGGAATCAGGAGACATTTATGCATCTTCTCATATAACAACGAACGTGAAATGTAAAAGAGTCGCGACTAATATTTTCGACCTAGGAAAGCAATTCTTACCGTCTAAAAAGAATCACAACTCGCGGCGAATCCAAAATCAACATTGCCCGATCACTTCTCATGGCATCGATATTTCTTAAAATATACAGCCAAAAGGTAGGGAATTTGAAAGACATGTACACAATAATTACTAAACACATTCCTGAAACTATGGAATCAATTCACGAAATATTCTCGCGAACGGAACTCATCAGGTTTTGCACAGACTCGATAGGAAAATAAGCTTATTAAAAACATGAAAATGAGCTGCCGTTTCATCATGGCTACTGAATACAATTCAGCACAAGCTGAAGCTTACCAAGCATAAACTATTCTTCATGATTATATGACAGCAATGGCAGTATAGTATGGTGTCTACATTGTATTTCTATGCATACCTACCTACATATCCTTGTTCTCCAACCATTTTGAGCGCAATCATATCAGCCAGAATAGATGAGTTACCATGGGCAATGTTGGCAAATGGGCCGGCATGGACAAACACAGGAGTACCCTGATCAGGAAAAACAAATGGAGAAAAGATTCCAGGATAGATGAGTTACCATGGGCAATGTTGGCAAATGGGCCGGCATGGACAAACACAGGAGTACCCTGATCAGGAAAAACAAATGGAGAAAAGATTCCAGGATAGATGAGTTACCATGGGCAATGTTGGCAAATGGGCCGGCATGGACAAACACAGGAGTACCCTGATCAGGAAAAAACAAATGGAGAAAAGATTCCAGGATAGATGAGTTACCATGGGCAATGTTGGCAAATGGGCCGGCATGGACAAACACAGGAGTACCCTGATCAGGAAAAACAAATGGAGAAAAGATTCCAGGATAGAGGAGTTACCATGGGCAATGTTGGCAAATGGGCCGGCATGGACAAACACAGGAGTACCCTGATCAGGAAAAGAAATGGAGAAAAGATTCCAGGATAGATGAGTTACCATGGGCAATGTTGGCAAATGGGCCGGCATGGACAAACACAGGAGTACCCTGATCATGAAAAACAAATGGAGAAAAGATTTTGTTTTTGAAATTTCTTAATGAAAATCACTACTGTAACATCAGGTTTCAAAATTCACCAAATATGTCACTTACAATGGCTTGTTTTCCATCAACAAATAATAAACAAGATTCTTGTTAATTTTACCTCTTTTTTATTTGTTTTAAACATTTTAATGACACAATTGGATATTTCGACATAAAGTGACATGTTTTTTATAGATTTAAAAGAAAATCAGTAATTTAAATCTTATAACATACTAGTATTAAAAATCACGATTTCCCCCTGACTTAATAATAGTTTTGAACGAAACACATAGTACCAGCTCTTGTTAGAAATTATTTGCATTTGATTGGACAATTACGAGCATTTCATTGGAAATTTATTATTTGAATGGAAAATTACCAGCATTTGATTTGCAAATTACCATTATTTTATTGGAAAATTACCGGCATATGGTGGGAGAAAATTACCATTATTTTATTGGTAAATTACAAGCATTTTACGGGAGAGTAAAACAGACTTGCAGCATGTGATGAGAGACAGACTCCCAGCAGTAATAATACAAAATTGGGGAGTATGCCCTGAATTTCACTGACATTTCTTTTAGCTCTGTCAGAAGTTTTTTTCATAATAATAATGAGAATGAATTTTACCTCCAGAGTCTGCATTAGATTTGGTCTAATAGCATCCTTCATCAACACCGTCAAAGCACCTCCCATTCCAAGATCATCGGACGTCACTGGCTCACCAAGCTTGTTGCTAGCTACGACAATCTTACCCAGACGTTCCCGCATGTCTGCAAGGCTAGTAGTAAGGGCCAGGATGGCCATTATCTCGCTGGCGACAGTGATGTCAAAATGGGTCTCACGGACGAACCCTTTCTCGGTTGGTGATTGGCCCACGGTGATCTTACGGAGGTAGCGATCGTTGGTGTCAATAACTGTCAAGATATATTTATAAAGATAAACATGTGTGAGAAAAAGTTTGAAAAATGCAAGGATGTCTGTTATTTTAACAAGAGGACATCTGTAACTATGATTTTTTCCCCTGATCAATAAATGTTGGGATACTTGGAATAAATGCTGAAGACATTGACATTTCTCAACATTGCACTGGGGGAGATTCCACTACTTATTTCCAAGATTGTATATCATCAGCCTGTGTTACCGTATTCATTTGTTTATCTTTTGAAAAATACAGTAAACTGCTTTATAAATCATTTCACTGTATTTAATTGTTGTTTGTGTCAAATATCAAGGCACAATAACTGACCAATTTGACAACGGATAATCCTTCATTATCATTGGATAAGATGAAGCTATTGTCTTACCTCTTTGCCATGTGATGGTATCAGGGTCAATATCCAGACGAGCAAACTTGGTGATCTCATCTGCAGTCAGGTCATCAGGATTGGTTTTATCAATACCAAGACGCTATCAACAAAATATAAAACACCTTGTAATACAAAAAATACTGAACTTCCTAGTGTATCTGTAGGGACTTTGGTATAGTTTTGTTTAGGCCAAACAAAGAAGAAGATTTGTCTCAGAAACCCGCCCGCATTGGTATGTGAAATGAGCTACGGCGCGTAGGTTTATGCGCTGGGGGCTAAAAAACCCTTTTTTATTTGATTTTTAAAAAAAAAATTAAAAAAGTTCTCCGTAAGCTTGGATAAGCAACAACAAAAACAAAAAATAGCAAAAAAAATAAAAAATAACATACCTCATAGCCTATTTTCTAAAAAAAATATCGCACAGCACTTAGCTTTTTGCACAATGTTTCTGAGACAGACTATCTTCTTTGTTTGGCCTTAAAGGCTTACTATTCATGTTCAGGTGTATGATTACACCACCTTGGTCATTTTTGGTCACTATTGTTATTATTATTATTATTGAAGAATGAACATGATGTCAGTGAAAGATTAATAATGTATGCACCGGGATGTGTCTTTGTATGTGCGAGTAAAAACATCATGAGTATGAGAATAACAGGCCTGATAATAAGCCAGATCCACTGCGATAAGCACATCACATTCCCTCTGCAAAAACACAATACATTCCCATCTCATGTGAAATAACTCTGTATATAGTAATCGGTAAACCATGTAGTCTCTTTTAAGGCTTGTTTCATGCTCATTGCAGACCTCTAGTCTAAGGTCACGAATTTCGCGGAATTGAGGTTAAACGCGGAAAAAAACATTTTGATGAAAAGAAGAAAAAAATGCACACACAAAAAACGTCCAAAACACAAAATTTATGAATAGTCTTGAATAAAACAATATAAATATTAAAAAACGATACGTAATAAAACAAAACAAACGATATTAAGTAATAATAAGGTAAGCCTAAAAATCTAAAATGATGTGTTTCTCTGTTACAAAGCAGAAAATTCGCGACCTTACTCTAGTCAATCTTAACATCTACTGGCAAACAAGGCTAATTGAGGCCAACTGTCAGTGATTTGATATTTCTGTTGCCAATTATTTTGAGTAATCATGATATAAAAAACTAATTAGTATAACAGCTGTTTTATCTGCAATGCAGCTAAACTTTCTACAGCTATAGGAAAGTTTGACATGACAAGTAATGCTCTAATTAACTTCCTACCTTAAGACGACCAAGCTGAATCCCTGAGAATTCCCTCACGCCTTTCTTGGCAGGTACTAAGCGATTGTAGAGGGCGTCATCTTTCTGGGTAGACTCGTGAAAGATTCTTGCATCAATTTGTGCCGCAAGAAGATTGTTGGCCGCTGTGATGGCATGGATGTCGCCAGTCAAGTGAAGGTTGAACTGAAGAGTAAATAGAAAAATTCATGTACAATTTTATTCAAAAGATCATGGCATGATAGGCAAGGAAATGTTAGTGACATGCCTGTTGGTTAGAAGATGTTTAATATTTACCTGCATCAAATAAAACCATTATACTGGATAGTGCACCCCTGGAATGCAGATAAAGCAAAGTATGGCCAAATGCATGCTATTTGAACAGATTAATCTTTGTAGATTTACTCTTGGGTAACAGGGTCTATATGTTACACATAACTCAATAGGCCTTTATACATAGACATATAATTATGAATTGCCTATTGTCCAATTTACTTTTTCAAGTTAAGTTACAGATGTCAATTTGACTGATTTGGCTCTAGATAGTGATACCACCTTGTTAAAATAGGTTCTTCCAGCGAATGATGTCACTTTGACTAAATAGGTTCCTCAATACATTGAAATCTTATGTCCAATTTGGTTCCTAAAGACAGCGACATCACATTGTCCAATTTGGTTTTCAAGACAATTATGTCATCTGTTCCAATTTGGTTTCATAACCCTAACCCGAGGCACCTTTTCCAAAGAACTTTTTTTGCGGCCAAATAGCGAGGGGAAAAAGTGCCCCCACTCCCCCAGGGCTCGAACCCCGGACCTCTGGGTTCAGAGGAAGACGATTTACTGCTAGGCCACGGGGGAAACCATACATGGCGGAGTATATTCCGTTCTGTACCTGGGGCAGTTATTTCATCGAAAAACTGCCGAGCCGGGTGACACAAGCACGCCGCATCGTAGTAATTCGTAGTACTCAAGAGTGTTAGGGTTAAGACAGTGATATCACCTTGACATATTTGGTTCTTGCTCAGCATTTATGTATGCATATGTATACATTTTGTCTACAGACATTTGTGTGAATATACCATTGCCCCAGAAGGGAATCCGATGTACCTATCATTAGTACCTACCTCCTCCATAGGAATGACTTGTGCATATCCCCCACCGGCAGCACCGCCTTTGATGCCAAATGTTGGTCCTTGAGATGGTTGACGTACACAGGCAAACACATTCTTCTTGACGTGTGCTCCTAGTGCTTGGGCTAAACCAATGGTGGTTGTGCTCTTGCCCTCCCCAAGAGGAGTGGGTGTGATTCTTAAAAGATAATAAGATAATAGAGTCATTTTAATAAAACGAACTAGATTCAAATGGCACAATATGAAACAAAATAAATAAATATATATATCTAGAGTCAAATGTCAAGAGAAATTGAAAGTGTAACTGAAAAAATGAAGATTCATTTGTCCAATTTTTAATTTCATATGTCATTTTGATTTATATAGAATGTTGCCCTTACAAGAGAATTGACACACACTATTGTATGAATGTACTTGCCAGGTTCGAGATACAACACTGATTTTGCCTAACGGTATTCATTCAGTGGTATAGCAACTACAGAGAAGTAAGTATTAGCAGAGATGAAACTCTCCCTATCCCTATTGGGTAAATTCAGCTTTAGCAAATTGAATACAGTTCAACCTCGATTATCCTGTCGTGATGGGACCAAGCAATGGCCGGATAAGTGATAAATCTGGATAAGTGAATTATGTGTAATCCTGCATTGACTGTTGAAAGTGCTACAATTGGGACAACAAACGAGTGCTGAATAAAAGTGACATCAGTGTTGTCACTAGCCAAATTTTAGTGCCGGTTAATTTTACTGACGGCGAACGGAATAAGTGTTGCAAACGAAGTGCAGTGGCTCATGGCATGGGGTCTAGAGGCTTTCTTAATGTTTTTTTAGGGGGTATTTTTTTTTAGTGCCAGTTTTGTTACCCTTTTTTTTAAGAGTGCCGGTCGGCAATCGTGAGTGCCGGCTCCTCCCGGCCGCCTTAGTGACAACCCTGAGGGACATGTATTATTTAAGCACTAAACAACACTACCAACATCAAAAGATGTTTTAAATGCTTAAGAGTATGAAAATAAGGCAAAACAAAATTGTTATGTTGTCCTCCACAACTTTCCGAAAGGAGGGGCGGGCGGGCGGATTTTTTTAAATTTTTTAAATTTTCTTTTACCAGCGGACGCTCAAAGTTCAGCCAACAAGAAGTTGAAATCACTCTAAGAGTCGCACATATATGTTATAAAACACTTTATTTAATATTCAATGCCATCTAAACTGTTTTAAAAAAAATTGAAAAGAAAAAAATCTGAAAAAAAAACCCCACCTGAAATCTGAAAAAATCTGGAAAACAAATCAGAGCGGCCCAAAATCTGATGAGCGGTCGAGGACAACATAACAATTTTATTTTCTTGGCCTAAGGTGATTAGGCTGTAAAAACTTATTTCTTTGGGATCATTCAGGCCAATAAAAAATGTATCCGAAAAAAAGAGGTTAGACTGAATTATGCAATCACTTTTGCTCTATTCTATTTATCTATCACAAGACAGTGATGTAACTGCGTGATTAAACTAATTACAGCACATAATGCTTAATTACACCATTAGTTTATATAATAATGGTCTCGGGCTATATACATCAACAATGGTATAACACCAATGCCATCCCATATTTCCACTTACCCTGCTACAACCACATATTTTCCATTTGGTGAATGCTGCAGCCTATTGAGTACATCCAACGAGACCTTAGCCTTCTTCTTGCCATAGAAGTCTACCTCATCGGGCAGCAGACCCAGCTCATATGCCAACTCAGAGACATTCTTAGGGGTCTGACCCCGGGACACCTCGATATCAGTGGGGACTGGTTCTTCCAGGTTTAATGGAAGGTAACGCATCTTCCAGCTACCAGCCTGTGGAATGAGAGGAATATCAGATTCCATTATACATTGGGCTGAAACAGGGCTCAAAATACACAGGGGCTACAGGCCGTTTAGCCCCCGTAATCTACAAAATAGCCCCTGTGGCTAATTATTTGTCAAATGTACACACGAGTCGAGGGTAACTTTTGGTAAAACTGATACAAGTATCCCTCATGATCAAAAAGGTATTTTGAGCCCTGGGCTGAAATCTTTAAAAATATCACCTATTCACACAAGATCAGGAACCCAGGGTACTTAGAAAAATCACCCTATTGGTGGGATGCACAGCATGCATGGGCTCTTGAGTAGCAAGCCATATTTGGGCATGGGTCTTATTTCACACACGCATGTCTTTACTTTACAATAAAGCTATTTGCTGCATCTGCATTTAAATAATTACAAGGTAAATATGGTAGTTGTTTGTTCACCAAGGTTAGTACAAGGAGTTGAACCATAACTGTCAAGACAAAAAAACGTCAACATAACATAACAACTACAAGAGAAAGATGAACGAATGTCTGTCAAGAAGGACTTTTTACCGAAAACAGCAAAATGATGGAAACATTCTATATCCTAACCACATCTTACCAATTCCCCAGTGTTGAGTGTCCTCTTGGCTCCCTCCAATGTACTCTGTATAAGCATAGCAATAGTCATAGGTCCCACACCGCCTGGAACTGGGGTGATGTAAGAAGCAACCTCCTTGCAGTCAGCATAGTCAACATCACCACAGAGACGACGACCGCTCTTCTTGGTCGCATCTGTACAGACATAAATGAATTGGTGTCAAGTTGGTACAATAATTACAATTTCAAACAAATGCAGTGGCCCTTCTAATAGTTGTTGTACATGTAATGACAAGTGATCAGGGTTCTAGCTACAGTGGGCGGCACTGGGCGGGGCCGCCCAGCCAACGACAATATCCGCCCGGGACTTGGGGTCATTAAACTGCCTCATAAAACAAGAAATTATGTGGCAGGAACCCTAAAAGTGCATTAAAAAAACACCTAAAAAGACACTAAGAAGGCCTCTGGATCCCATGCTATGATCCACTGCACTTCGTTCGCTACACTTTCTACGTTCGCCATCAGTAAATTTACCCGGCACTAATATGGTCCTGGCTAGAACCCTGCAAGTGATGTTAAACTTGTTTGGTTGTGTAAATGTCAACTGGTACCATCACTAATCTCACAGAAATTTGTTTGCAGATTTGCTGAATATTATTGGTAATGTTAATGTAAAACCATGTTCCAATTCAAATGTTAGTGGGAATTATTTTCAATATATATTTTTTTGACTCTGTAGCCCTGAAGCTTGTTGCACACTCTACTTACCTGGTACGGTATTGATCCCACAGTCAATGACTACAGCTCCTGGTTTCAACCAGTCTTTTTTGACAAGCAAAGCTTTACCAATACCCACAACTACAATATCACCTTCTCTAACCTATAGGATACAACAATAACAGGAAGGTAATGTTAGATACGAATCTGGAGTTTTTCACGGAGCAGAAACATTTTATTTTCAAGATTAATTTCTACTTTTTTTATACAGGTTGCGGGACCAAGTCCTGGTGATAACAATAAGTTTTGTGTGATCTTTTGGGAAAGCTACTTGACCCTGATTGTTTGTTTATATGCACACCATCATTTACAGCAAAGGTTATGCCTTTAATCCCTGGTCAAAATGATAAACAACATATGCAGCTGATGGGCCAAAGTAAAGTTGATTACTGAGTTCAAAGCAATCTTGACAAAGCACTCTTGACAACATAAATTATTAATATACCTATAGATCCAATCCTGGCTTCCAAGCAGGCCTCAAAATAAGAAATGAAGAGGGCATGCAATTTAAGGCAATTTGAAGGGGGCACCAACTTTCTCCAAGGCAATTATGTACTTTTGAATAGAGTGAAAACAGCCAGAAATTGAGGGCATCAAGGCAACTTAAGGTAGGGCATCGAAGGCACTTCGATTGCCTTCGATTAATTTGAGCCCTGCTTCCAAGACCTAAATATTTCAACTGACTCACTGAACTGATAGAGTGCACATGCATGCAATATATAATATACTATTGGAAAACTGGAAATCTTCAGAATTCTGAATCAATTTGGAAAAGTGGCATTTTTTTATATTATATAATTAATTACACATATTACTCACAACTGATGGCAGATCTTTGGTCCTGGAATGGCAGATAGTGACAGTGGCATTGTTAGCCCTCAGCAGGTCAGCCATGGGGGCGCCAACTATCTTGCTACGGCCCAACACGATGGCTCGCTTTCCTGATACGTCAATACCAGCTGTAGAGGTTGAAATAATAGCAATAAGTGTAAATTCTGGGAAGAAGCCAAATACATTACTGTTAAAACACTATAATTTCGTGGATACTTTATTTCACGAATTTGAAATTATTGCTATTTTGTGAATATGGAAATGTCACTTTCAATGCAAAATTGTCAGTGTCGCTGGTATTTAATTATGTGAATCGGCATTATGGCTGCGAGACTAGTAAAAATAATTGTGAATGAATACATACAAGAGAGAATAACATCATGAATCAACTACAGGACACACAACAACATCAACCTTATCCTTGGGAAATATTACTCTGGTCAAAATTAGCAAGCCTTCACACATGTCTGTGCACTTGGAATACATTTAGATATAAACTGTTCATTTCTCTCAGATTTGGAACTGACTATTAAACTAATTCAAATGACCAGAAGATAATCAATAATGATCTTCGAGAATGTACCTTGGTCGAAGGAATGTCTTCTCCCATCATATTGGCATTTCAAATTCAATGATTGTGATGGATATGTTTTTGTATCAAGAGCAATTGTGAACAAGTTGGTTGTTAATTCATTAACTACAGGTTGCTTCACTCTGTTTGGCAAATCACAATCTGTGCATACATACACTTGTTTGACAGCATTAACAATGGTATACAAATGTCACGTTACTGGTTCATAACTTACCAACTCTTTTAATGAGTTGCATACATCCTTTAGGTGTGCAAGGTTGAAAACAGTTGTCTAACTCCTGCCTGGACACTCTACCTGCATTCAAGTCAGTTAGACTGTAACAAAACAAACCAAATTGTATTAAATGTCTAATCAAAAATATTATTTGGCTTTTTGATGAATTTATTATAACAACTTTTACATTAGTAAGAGTGAATACTAAACATCAGATTTTAATCACATTCATCAACTTAACTTCACTGCTATAATTAAGCCATGAACAATTCCTCCCTTTTAGGTCTTACCCATAAATATCTTTGGTGAATGATAGTATTGAGCAAACCATCTTGATCGATGAGTTTGTCCGACCCAGGGGAAATCTGTACAATTATGCCATGTACTCCCTCACCCATCTATAATCTGTCATCTGAGTCAGCTCCCTTAGGAGGTAATGTTATCACAGCCGGCATTCTCTTTTAATCACGCGGATGCATACACACATACAGTCGCATTGGATGTACATGTACTTGCATGATATCATGAGGTGTTGATTAGAATGTGTACACTGACATCACTCCCACTTAAGCTGACACAAAGTATATCACCCATCACACAAGTCTTACCCATCAACATCTTTGGTGTGTGATACAGCATTAAGCAAAACATCTTGATCCATAGGTTCGTCTGACTCTGGGGGCATCTGTACAATTATGCCATGTACACGGGGGTCAGCATTCAATAGGGCAATCTGCTGCAAAGCCTGGACAAAAAAATGACACATTTCAGACAAACATAAATACAGGAAATATAATGGTGGAATTAAATTCATACTTTTCCAACCTAATCTGTTTATTAGCCTACTCCATTATTATTGAATAATTTTCAGTCAACAGAGCATGAGAAAGTAAGCTTATCACCTAGTAAGTGGCATTTTAGCTATGTAGCAGATATATCATTTATCATGGTGTTTTTACTCACAATATTTTGGATTTGGATAATTCGGACCTCAGAATCTAGGTTTGTGATTATTGATTCAATTTATAGATTTATGACAGATTTAGGGGTGAGCGGGATCCCTGCAATGTAGTTAATCATAGTCTTGTGACAACTGTAAACTTGAATACAGGAAACACATGCTATTTAATTTCCCCTTTGTGACAATTATAAACCCATTTTTTTACATTGACTCTGATCATAAGCCTAAAACTAATCATGAGCCTAAAATAGAGAGCATAAGCCAGCCAAGAAAGATGGGTTGACTTTACTTTGAAAAACATATTCACAAAGTCAACTTGAAATAGTTTACAGAGAGTAACAAAATAACATTCATCTGAATAGATTCCGTTGAATGTTAAGGGGGGTGTGGACTCTCAGGTACAGCCTCCGTAAAACTGCCGTAACTTCTTCAATATTCATTTAATCTTTATAAACGTATATATAGTTTTTTGCAGAAAAGGTTTCAATGAATCCAACCATCATAATGAAATTGACCATTTTTGAAAAAAATAGAAAAAAACATGTTTTTTGACCCATTTTAGGTTTGGAAAAGATAACTCAAAATATATTTTGTCAAATTTTGTCATACTAGTTTCATGATAATCCTGATAACATTCCCCAGGAGAGTTTTTGTTTTTGTTTTGAATATCTTATTTATTTTTTGAGTTACAGACCAAAAAGTGCCAAAAAATGTGATTTTCTTTTTTACCGCCAAAATCATGAAAATCACATTTTTATGGAGGCTGTACCTGAGACTCCACACCCCCTTAAAGATTCTTAATCTCCAACATGGGATTGCGTTGACCTGTTGTTGCACATAGCTGTTATAAATAATAATAATGAACTATACCTGTGGCATAGTTGTGGAGTTTGGCATCTTGTAGTGCTTGGCTTCCATTCCAACCTAGGAAATTCAAAAAATCATAGTTATAAATTAGTTCAATGATATTTTCAAATTTCACGAATTTCACCGTTACTGTTAATAATGATATACAGTCATCATAAGAAGTAACTGACCAGGTAATAAATGTGCTGATAACTCATTTCTCTTCTTTAACTTTAACAATATTCATTAAGATCGGTTAATAATTAAGGACGCGACATTGAAAAGGATAGAACAAAGTGCAGTTTACATTTTAACACTTGGGATTTGAACACGCGGGACAGTGTGACAGGTATGTGTATGGGTTGCCTTGATCAATTGATGCATCCCCAATCCCCGTCTTACTATCGACCAGTGAGTTGTCGCTACCAGTTAATCAATAATCTGCCTGTTGCTAGTCTGAGGCTGCGTGTAGAAGAAAGGAATGTTAAAATGAAAAACGGACTTTGTTTTGGTTAAGGGCACATATCTGAGTAAATATTCATTCAATCTTCACGTGTAATATCTCAAATAAAGACAAGAAATTTCCTTACAACATTATTGTCTAATATTTTTACATAGGAGTTATAGTTTTGGAGTTGAGCATATTTATCACCTGGTCAGTTACTTATTTTGAGGACTGTAGATAATTATCAGTGTAAATGTTTTTGTACGGTATTTGAAAAGTAGAGTAAGAGTCACTTGATGCAAAAGCCTTTTTGATTGAAGTTTGAGGCTCTGCATTTCTGTGAGAATCCAGAAATCTATTCCCGCAAAGATTCCTTTTATAGGTATTAAAAGAATTGAAATAGATTCTTGTAATCTTTTCAATTTTCCACAGCAGATTTTACACTGAGAATATACAATGATCTTATAAAATTCAACCGCGAGAATCATTTTGGATTCTCTGGACTTCGCTTTACTTTAATAGATTCTAAATCACTTGATAAAAAACAAAAAAACAAAAAAACAAAACAAAACAAACAAAAACTGCGAGAAGAAATCATTGTTTTGTATAACATAAATAGGGCCTACTTCAGGGATATTCATAGTTAAGTCACTTGAAATGTTAGTAATGACTTTTGTAGTTACATTGCAGTCTGACCTCAGATGACATTTTACTTTTGCATGTGACATTTTTCATCTGTGACTCAAGTTTTGCAAGTTGCAATTGATCTTTTTATGAAAGACAAATGAAAATAACTAAAAATGTAAAGAACCTTCCATGGTGTTAATTCACTATATACAGTCATCACAATAAGTAACTGACCAGGTAATAAATGTGCTGTTAAGTCTAAAAGTAGAACTCCTACATAAACATATTAAATTATAAACATGTTGAGAAATTTCTCTTCTTGAATTTGAGATATTACACGCTAAGAATGGCTGATTATTAAGGAAGTTACAATCCCAAATGTACTGTCCAGTCTGATTTTCATTTTCACATTTTCATTTTCAACACGGGGACTCAGACCGGCAAATTATTGATTACTGGTAGTGGTAGTGCCAATTCACCCGTCGATGGCCTGGTTGTATGAAAGTCGGCCGGTGGCATTGTTACGGTGGGTCAATACGGCACACACGCTTTACCTGTCATACTCTCCCCGTGTTGAAAAGAAAATGTTAAAATGAAAATCAGACTTGCCCTAACGTTTGGGATAGTAACTTCCTCATTAATCAACCATTCTTAGCGTGTAATATCTCAAATTCAAGAAGAGAAATTTCTCAACAACTTTAATTAAATATGTTTATGTATGAGTTATACTTTTAGAGTTATCAGCATGTTTATTACCTGGTCAGTTACTTATTGTGATGACTGTATATGCATACCTCATTCTTTCAAAGTCCACATTGATAACATGTATCAGATTGGATACACAATACAAAATCCAATGTTTGACACACAGACAGACTTGGCAGGGACACACCCCTAACACACCACAAATGCACTAAACATGTGTCATCTTAGCTTACTATAGGCAAAACAGGCTTTAATTTAAGTAAATAGTCAAGAAATAAGAAATGCTAAATAGGGTAAATTAAACATGGCATACTAGTTATAGTTGTTTATCCTGGAATTCTATTATGATATGCAAATTAAAGATTGCCAGCTGGGACCAATAAATGTCATGATTAAGTACATACTCAAAATACCACTAATAATATTTTTATTTTGATCATTTACTGCTTCATTTTTGTTCTGATGGTGTAAAGGCTGAACTACAGATGTAGCATGTCTACATTCTTTCCTTAAAATTTAAGATATACACCCAGCAAATATGTATTCAGAACAACATGATCTTCAAAACTGAGATCTCAACTAAACTAGCAAACATAAGATCAAAAAAAAGTTACACAAATCATCTAATGTAAAAAATGCATTTTCATAATTTCTACAACTGTTTTAACAGATGCAATATGGTTCCATGTGACACATTTGGTAATTTTTCTGATGCGATATCTACGTTGAGTAAACAAAGCGCAGGCTGGCCATGAACAATGCTCTTTTATTTAACAGCTGATTTAATATCTAAATAATAACGACTTGCAATACTATTGGATAAAGCCAACATGTATTATGCAATTCAGATATCATTTGTATTTATTCTAATTGATAATACTGACATGGCAAATAAGCTTACCCTGGTAAGGAAATATCTAAATATATTCTGCAGGACGATTCCGTAAGAATCTACAGCTACCAAAATGAAAACGACTATAAACATTGAATTCATTTTTACAGTTTGGTGCCACACAGAAAATTGACACTCACTGTCTAATGTTACCACGAGAAAGTGGATGGTGCATTATCTATAAAATCTTGGTAATTGTGTTTGGTTGCACAACAATGCACCCGAAAAAGCCGAAAAATAGGGCTACAGATTTTGTTGCAATATTGGCACTGATTAATTTACTGCCTAACCTAACAAATTGCCATATTCTTTAAATTGTGTACTATTAAAATTCTCTTTGAACGTCACTTGCGGGTCGTGGGAAGAGTGTGAAGCAATCTTGTATCCTATTTGTACCAACATGCCACCCGACCCCTTCCTTACCTCTTCAGCTGCTTTCAGTTTATGCTTGATGTAACGATTGGAATCATCTCTATCACCGACCTAAATTATTAAAGAAGTAAAATATCAATATATCAATTATGTTGCATCTTATTTTCATGTTGTCTTTTATTTCTCATCATTTACTCGAAATCTGGGTTATTTAAGAAAAATTGATTAGCTAACTGATGAAAAACGCTCATCAGTAACTAGTGCTGTTATCGAGATCTTTTTTTCATGTCGACATGTTGCTATTTTAGAATCTCGATATCGACATATTATGATCCAAATACCAAGCTGATTGTCCCCGCAAATTAATGTCTGCGATAGTATAGAATATTACCGCAGATCGAAAATATCGCCAAGTCAATATGCGAATTGGTGAGGGGGGAACTAGCGTGGGCCTAATTACTTTTAACGATTTGCTATCGTTGGATATTGGGTTTTTTGAACTTTTTTCACAACTCTTGCCGATTGTCATTGATAAAAATCACTTTGCCGATTATTTTTTTCTCAAATCATTAAGGACGATTTAATGTCAATTATATCGACATCCCAAAGTTGATATCGACATGTCGGGATAATAGCCGATATCGACATAATGTCGACATCGTCCATGTCGATGACAGCCCTATCAGTAACAAATATGAATAAAATGCGCATCCTTGAGTGATACCCAAGCTGGGAGTGACCTTAGCATTTGTGGTTCCTTCTAATTTGAGTGCAGTCTTTTTTTTAAAACAAATGCTGACGACATCCCCTAACTTGAGGTAACATGGAGTATAGGAGATAGATAGATGTTAGCTCAAGGAGAACAGAAACTAACATTCAACTGTCTTACGTTAACAAATCATCCATGTCCAGTACCAGTACAGGAAAATTATTGCAAATGAATGGTGACATCTACCTAAAGGCATAAGTCAGTAGTTATTCAAAAAGATACCATTAATCTCATAAGTTTTATCTCATATTGGAGTAAGAGAATACTTTCATATTTACCTGAACAATGGCCAATCCAGGCTTGAAGTTTGGAACATCTTGTCTGATCTTATCAACTTCTGCCTTGATCTCATTACGAATCAACCTGAAAAGTTAAACATGAAATACATTGATGATAAAATATGAGGCCATGCATTGTGAACTTGCCAACTTTGCATTACACCTAGACATATCCTTTGCGTCACAACTATTTTGATATCATGTAAACCGCTGTATGCTGAAAAGTGTGCATCATTTTGATAGCAAAAGTATACAGATAAGGAATTAGGAATAGCTCTTACATGTATATCCAAGGATTCCAAAGATGTAATAAAATCAGCCGAGGGCGAATATAAAGAGTGTTATTTTTCAAAATGTCAGCACATTTTACATTTTAACCGTATAAGCTAGTGCTACAAAATGCAAATTTGTATGCTACAAGGTGCTGCATGGTTCACTCCTGGCTCGCCCAGGCGCGCTATAATATGCACAGCAAAATATGACGATTTTGCAAGGAGGCATAATTTTTAATAGCTCAGTTGGGTAGGCAGTAAGGCACCGGACTGTCATACAGGTGACCCAGGTTCAATCCCCAGCGCCGGCAGTGCTGGTTTGTCCCCCACAATTTCCCAGGGTTAGGGTTAATACATTTATACCAGTTTGTAGTACATTGTAGGTGTACCTGTTTTCATAATGCATGCCCCATAATCTGGGCAGGGTTTTCGCAACACTGGTCAAAAGCAACCAGCACGCATGCGAGATGTATTTACTGATGTCTAAAAAACCCCACACAAGCAATTGGACATCATGAAAGTAAACCTTTTTTTACCTAAGAAAATTGTTTAAAATTTGCATAACTTGACCAGTTTTCAGCAATATGAGGCAAACTACTTTTGGTTATAACTTTTTATTATTCAGCCTGCAGACATGGTTGAAACCATCATTTTTTTTGTAAAGTACTTTTTTTTATGAAAATTTGCAATCTTATGCCATCAACGTTTATTTATAACATATCCGAATGTCAAGGGAGTATCACCGATTACATTTTTCCGTTAATGCCGCTGAATCTGGAAGTATTAATTTTATCATCTAATTTTCAGTCCTCGGGCTGTGATGCACAGTGGCGGTAAATTGGCGTATAAAATTATAATAAAGCTCAAATCATCCTGTTTATTTTACAATCTTCACGTACATATTCCACATAAGGCCCCTTGCAGTCAAATGTGAGTTTACTGTTGCCCGCGCGTGTCCAAAAGTCACCCGCGTGATATATGTAATATTTCAAAAATATTTAATTATTTCATTGTTTAAAGCTTTTTCATAAGCTTTTTAACATTTTTCTGGCGATAAAATTAGCCGATGAGCCGCATTTCAATACTTCCGGGAAGTAAAAAACTCTGCACGAAACTTGCAACTGTCGCTTTGTATTGAAATGTGTGCATTTGAAGCATATTCGTAGGCACGGCAATTGATTACTGCGCAATCGCATCTGCGCATGACGTCACATCAAAACATTGCTGAGTTATTTTTAGTTTTTTGCCGAGCGTCCGCGATCTAGACTCGCTTCTCCTGTCTTCCGTATTTTACACCCGGCCCCTGCGAGGGTGCCAAATTGGTCCGCCATTTTAAACAGCAATTTCAGAGACCCGAAGTTCCGGGTAATTGACGCTTGACTTTTGAATCTCACGCTTGACTTTAAACCCCAAGGGTATTTTTGACGCTCCACTTTTTATTTCCCACGGGTCCTCAAAAGTCTGATCTTACGAGCCGCCATTGATCCAGTGGTTCACGCACAGCATTTTCGCCGATCTCAAATTGATCAATCCATTCATCAAAAATACCACCCACGCACGGTATTACAATAAAATGTACATCAACATGATCAAGGGCCACTTGATAGTGAAAGTGCATTCATCTCTAGGCCTACTTGACACGACTGATTGAAATTCAATTGACAGATGATTTATAATATCAAATTTATTTGAATGAGATAAACAAAAGACCGTCGTCTTATAAAGAAATAAGTAGGCCTACTTCAAACTCAACTTCAAAAGAGCATAGAGATTGTTTCATATGCCACCCTCTTCAGAAACGTTGTTAGTTGATACAAAAAATAATCCAGGGTGTGGTGTTCAATGGGTGATTATTGATTCAAGACCCTTGGCCTTTTAAGAGCATGACTCACATGTTTCGATGTCATAAAACGACATCAAACAACATCGTATCGTCAGCATTCATATTGCATTGCATTGTATTGTATTGCGTTACAAGGTGCTTACAATAGCTTTTAATGGCTAAAGGCAGTGAGCCTACGACGCCGGGGTCACCCAGATGTAAATCGTATTGAAAATACATGTGGCAATTCCAAGAGTATTTTAGAGCACAAACTTCGATGGTTCCAGTTTCTTTTGACGACGACAACATTAATGAATATTCAACATAATTCATTCATAAAAAAGTCACGTGATGATGAATAAATTACAATTATATTTTTGTAAATACAAAAGAGCTTTGTGATTGGTGGAGATTTATTTGTGTTTTCGTGCGGTGATCGTTTACAGATGTTCAGGTCATGACCTCACGGGTAATTCATAAACAATATGGACGTCAGCCGAAACCAAATTCAAAATAAATTGTTTAATACGCCACCCCCTTCAGATTCTGAAGTCTATCCACTTGATAAGAAAACCAATTATAATAGATACGACGCTATTGTAGTTTTGCTTGAGTGCTTTCTTTCCCTGGATTTTTCATTGAATTTTGAGTTTGACAAATAAAATCAATTGCGGAACACGTGTTTTGTAAACATGTTCCCAGGGTCAATGGGTCGGAGTATTTAGTTAAATGGGTAACTACTTTAAATGTGTCACTAAAAATGAAAGGATCTATCAGTAAACAGAGTTGTTCGGAATAATAACAATCAATTACTTAATTATCATAGATTTGAAATAAATAAAGAATTCAAGTTTGTTTTGTCGTGTACCATGGTGTAATGGCATTTTGTAAACTACAAAATGATATACACCCCTACAGATTAAATGGAAAAGTCCCGATCATGTCATAAAACAATAATTTTTCAATGTCGAGAAGTACGATCGATCGATGAACGTTTATTGTTGTTATAAACTAAAATTGTTGCGAAGTTTCCTTGCTGTTGTTACGAATTGAAATACCTTTCAAGTGGTATTGATGTTTAGAAAGGCTTTGTTTACAAACTATAAGCATGGGGATTGATTGTAGTACACTTTGTTTAAAGTAAATTTAGACACGAATTGAATGTTAATGGAGTAAAGTAAGCTTATATATTTAATATTTTGGATTTGGTAAAAAAAACAGGGAGCCGGGCGGGCCGGCCACGCTTTCCCACCAAATTGTATACAATTTTCAGAGCTTCCCTTCAAAATTGTTATTGTTGACTCATATGGATATTGTCTGTATTATTATTATCAATGAAAACTTCATAAAAAGTTATTTCAAAGGTTTTCTTTTCCTGAGCCCTTCCTGAGTAGGAGTATTATTTGTTCATCATTATTTGCAAGAGTGTTTTATTTTGATCTGAAACATGCAAGAATTGGAGGATCACATGATCACTTCTTGGCAACAAATTTTCATCACCCATTGTTGGATTGCAAGTCTAGGGGTGGGGGTGGGGATGGAGGAGGGTGGGGTGGGGGGAGGGGGGGGGGGTGGAGGTTCAAAAACAAGACCCCAACTATAGAGAAAAACTAAGGCTCCCCCCTCAACCCCATTAAATAATAAACAAATACATTATTTAAAAATCATTTAAATAATTAACTAAACTATACAAAAATATATTTGGATGGATATTTGATGTTATACACGAAAAGTATTTTTTTTAAAAAACGAAGAAAAATCGCGCTTAAATTTAACGGAATTTTTTTCACCCTTCACTTTTCATTATGACCTTTCACTTTTTTATCCCAAGGGTCAAATACCCTTGGGAAAAAAATTGAGTGAAAATACTGTTTAAAGATGGCGGCTATATAGAGGGACGCGGGGACCCAGTCTACTCCGCGATCCGCCGAACTTCTTTGGAGTTTCCTAGTGCATTCTGGGTAATGTTTCAGGTTTGTTTACGTGTACGATCACAATCTTTAAAATTCTTCGAGCTAGCGAAACAATTTTTTTTTTACAAACATCGAATATCTCATTAATATTCAAAATAGGGATGCAAATATGAGTAGACTCCTTTATAAAAGAAACAAAATGCAAAGCCAAGGCAGTAGGTGGTGGTAGGACATAATTAACAGCATTTGAATTGTATTCGTACCTTGGATAATAGTTAACAACGCCGACAATATTAAATCAGGTGACTCTACTCCAAAATATTACAATATTAATATTAAATAGTCACCTCGTCCTGCTTTTCAAAAACGCAATAAACTCACATTTGACTGCAAGGGGCCTAACACATAAATTTACGCAACATTTGAGAAGACAGCACCAGCTAATGTGTCGATCTCACACACTTTTGTGCTTGATAGGAATTGCTGTATACATTTTTTTGCCGGAATTGGATTTCTAGACTAAATTAGTTGTGTACGTACTGCGCCCTTTAACTTTAAGAACACAATCATGTTCAAAATCATATTAAATCTGATACCATTGTTTTCAGGGTTACAAGTATAAATGCCAAATCTGATAAAATTCTAAAGTTTCGTTTTGGAGATGTCGGATGTTATCATTTTAAAAAGCGTATCACCATACGTAAATTTGTATTTTGCACAGGTTTTTTTAAAACTCTCCATGCGTGGACAATGTGCACATGAATGAAGTGCTATTTACAGTAGATAGCGCGCCGGTCGGTGCATTTGCAATTTTTTTGATTTTCCTGTATGAATGTCATTTATGAATTAAGTTTAAATTTAACCTTTTCAAAAAATGAACATAAGAATATAAACTCATTTTGCCCGAAGGATAAGCATTTTAAGTGACAAATGGCATTCTGTGGACATAATGAAATTCATCAAATCTAGATAATTTATGACATATCCGCGCGTCCGTCACCCTTTTTGAGTTCATCAATCAAACGGTGGTGGACAGTTCAGATATTTTCTAGATTTGTTTAATTTCATGATGATAAGACACCGTTTAAAATCTGAAAAGTTAAAAAGAAACTTTTTATCTTATAGACCTCTACCCCCGGTACCCCGTTCTCTAAGCTTTAAATGACAAGAATTGGAAAAGAATAAATAGATTGGGGCGGAGCTATGTCATGCCGGTGAAATTAATTAAATGCCGGTAAAAACAACTTGCGCAGATCAATCAATTAAAGGTATATTATGTGATCTTTTCCGGGGAACGCCCTCAACATCGAAAAAAAATTGAAAGCAGATTTTCTTGCAGATTTACATTTCTGATCATAAATCGTACATGACATTCCAAGTTACAGGGCGATATGATTCTTAATTACTTCAAAATCATGGTTTTAGAGTGAAAATAAACTGTCGGATGTCCGACAACTTATTTTACTCTAAATCTAAATTCACTCTAAAACCATGATTTTGCGGTAATTAGGAATCGTATCGCTCTGTAACTTGGAATGTATGTACGATTTTATGATCAGAAATGTAAATCTGCAAGAAAATCTACTTTCTAAAAAAAATCATGAATAGAGAGGATGCTCCCTGAAAAGATCACATAATAATTAATATGCCTTTAAACTTAAGGCAACCGCACAGTGCGCCTACTGCGCATCAAGTTGCGTTACGCTAAACGTTGAGTGCGTGCATGGAATGTTTTGCTTTTGAACTACTTGTTGCCAAGCAAATTTGCTAAAAATAACTGAAGTCCGCCTTGTCGCCCTGCCTATTGCAAAGATAAGAACTTGAATTTTAAGAAGGCTGTCAAATTCGGCAGCTTGGTAAACTTACTGAGAAGTTATTTTGCCGTCTATTATGTTTCCAAACATTTGCGGTGCGTCTCCCGTAGCTGCCATGTTGAAATCTGTGACCCTTAAAAGTATAGGTATCAAAGGATTGAAAATTAACAAAGATTAAGGATACTAAATTCGTTAATTTATGTAGACTCCCGTGCACTACGATACGGAGGCTGCCAAAATCTGCTGCACACACGCACGGTTTTGCCAATAATGTGAAGAAAATAAAAAAATCGCCCAATTCGTTGTGAAAAGTAGCCCAATGCCCACCAATGCCGTACCTTTGTTTCACTTTGTATTGATCAATTATTTAGTATTGATTGATTGATTGATTGATTGATTGATTGATTGATTGATTGATTGATTGATTGATTGATTGATTGATTGATTGATTGATTGATTGATTGATTGAGTGATTGATTGAGTGATTGATTGATTGATTGATTGATTGATTGATTGATTGATTGATTGATTGATTGATTGATTGATTGATTGATTGATTGATTGATTGATTGATTGATTGATTGATTGATTGATTGATTGATTCGCGCATTATTAGGAATGCTGATTAAAATATACATACTGCAATTTTATTTAAATCCGGCTATAGTTCAATCAGTTCCATTCCAAATTGACGAGAAATTTTCGGTTTTTATCTCTCAGCGCGAATAAGTAATCCAAGCATACACCTGCGATTAAAGGTATATTATGTGATCTTTCCAGGGAGCGCCCTCAACATCGAAAAAAAAATAGAAAGCAGATTTTCTTGTACATTTACATTTCTGATCATAAATCATGCATACATTCCAAGTTACAGGGCGATACGATTCTTAATTACTTCAAAATCATGGTTTTAGAGTGAAAATAAACTGTCGGAATCCCGACAGTTTATATTTTCCACTCTAAATTCACTCTAAAACCATGATTTTGAGGTAATTAGGAATCGTATCACTCTGTAACTTGGAATGTATGTATGATTTATGATCGGAAATGTAAATCTGCAAGAAAATCTACTTTCTAAAAAAAATCATGAATAGAGGGCGGTCTCTGGAAAAGATCACATAATGGCCACGCGCACACGTTATTGGTCGATCGCACGCATCACGCACAGGATGCACTTGCCTTCATGCGTGCCCGTGTCCTGCTGTATCAAACTCCTGGATCAAACTAGAGAAGCTAGACATGCATGGTGATACCTCCAGTACACAAGCAAAGTGGATCCTGAAAAAAGAGATCCGAAGGTCCGATATGCAGCGCCTTCCTTTCATACAGACATCTTTTAATTAAAAATATACCTGCAATGAACTTAACGTTTTCCTAGCAAAGGAAGATGTCTTCTGAAAAATACGGTGGCCCTGAAGGGTCATGACGAGTTAACCAGATGATGACATGACGAGATATATGACTAGATATTTGCAACATGATTTCAAGATGACCAGATAATTGACGAGATAATTTCAACATAATTTCCAGATGACGAGATAAATGACGAGATGACAAGACAATTTACAGATGACGTGATTATTGACTAGATAATTGCGACATAATTTACAGATGACGTGATTATTGACTAGATAATTGCGAGATAATTCATAGAGGACTTGATAATTGACGAGATGACGAGATAATTTACAGATATCGTGATTATTGACTAGATAATTGCGAAATAATTTACAGATGACATGATAATTGACTCGTCAATTATCTGGTCATCTTGAAATTATGTTGCAAATATCTAGTCATTTATCTTGTCATGTCATCATCTGGTGAACTCGTCATGACCCTTCAGGGCCACCATATTTTTCAGAAGACATCTTCCTTTGCTAGGAAAACTAGATAATTGCGAGATAATTTACAGATGATGTGATAATTGACGAGATGGCGAGATGATTTACAGATGACGTGATTATTGACTAGATAATTGCGGGATAATTTACAGATGACGTGATTATTGACTAGATAATTGTGAGATAATTAACAGATGACGTGATTATTGACTAGATAATTGCGAGATAATTTACAGATGACATGATTATTGACGACTTTTTTGCGAGTTATTCCGGCTGTCTGTATCATGATAGGCCTAATGCAGCTCGCATGCTACGTTGCCGCGCAATCTTGATTAGCACTCATGTACGGTAACCCATCAGAGTAGAAGAAGAGACGATAGCAATTTACTCTGATAGACTTGTTATCTACTGAAGATAGCAACTTAATCTGATAGACTTGCTATCTACAAGATAGCAACTTACCCTGATAGACTTGCTATCTACTGAAGATAGCAACTTACTCTGATATACTTGCTATCTACTGAAGATAGCAACTTTAACTTACCCTGATAGAGTTGCTATCTACTGAAGATATCAACTTAATCTGATAGACTTGGTACTGAAGATAGCAACTTACTCTGATAGACTTGCTATCTACTGAAGATAGCAACTTAATCTGATAGACTTGCTATCTACTGAAGATAGCAACTTACTCTGATAGACTTGCTATCTACTGAAGATAGATTACTCTGCTGATAGACTTGGTGTTTACTGAAGATAGCAACTTACTCTGATAAACTTGGTGTCAACTGATAGCAACTTACTCTGATAGACTTGGTGTCTACTGAATTGAAGATAGCAACTTACTCTGATAGACTTGGTGTCTACTGAAGATAGCAACTTAATCTGATAGAATTGGTGTCTACCTAAGATAGCAACTTACTCTGATATACTTGCCATCTACTGAAGATAGCAACTAACTCTAATAGACTTGCTATCTACTGTAGATAGCAATTTACTCTGATAGATTTGTTATCTACTGAAGATACAGGGTGTCCCAAAAGTCTATGCACGTTTTTGAAGAGTCATATCTCATAAAATATAAATCATATGGTATAAATTTAACCATATTTTGATAGACGAGATTTGGGAAATTATGTTGATACCAAACACAACCATATTGGTGAACCCACAACATAAAACTGGTTGAAAGTTTGTGGCCGTGTGCCAGACCTACCTATACCACACATTGTTGCTAAAATCAGGTGCGCATAAATTAACGGTATGAAAGCAACGTTGCGCATTAGTCACAGTTCACTGATTACCTTGCAACATTAATGTTTTATTACCAAACTCGGTCAATCACAACATAAATAGGCATAGTAGACACAATTGCACAGCAAAAGTCTTCATTCAAGGTGATTTACAGCATAGATAAGCGAATACAAATTGTATGGTTCTACGCTAAAACAAATTCAGTTCAAATCACTCAACAAAAGTTCAGAAAACATTTCAAGAATATCCATTCTGAAGTTGGTGGATACATTTTTGAACACAGGAACTGTGCATGATTTGTCTCGATGTGGTAGAAAAAAGACTAAAACAAGCAGCATTAAAATTATCCGGTAAGTTTAAATGTTAACATGTTTGACAGCTGTATGATGTGTGTGTTCACTTTTCTGTTACGTTATTCAATTTTTAGGTCTGTGTTTTGGCTTGCATTAGCACACGTCCCTGTATAAATGGAAACATTTAAACTAGATTTCACTATAGAAACGAACATTATGTGTGATATAGTTTGTTATTATGATGGGATCAATGTAATGTAAAATTTAAATATTACAATTGACGGATCACTTTCCGTGTAACCAACTCTAACCGTCTTTTCGTTAATCTCAATAGGTGTGGATTTATGAGCTTTATTCCTCCGAAATATAAAATTACATTTTTGCAGTAATATATATTTTACTTCGATGGTGGCATTACAAACAGATGTTACTTCAATGTTTGGTTTCAAAATGATTTCCCATATCTCCTCTTTCTAAATATGTATTCATATTTTCAATACGACTTATATTTTGTGAAATACAAAGATTCAAAGTCGTGCATAGACTTTTGGGACACCCTGTAGAAACTTACTCTGATATACTTGCTATCTACTGAAGATAGCAACTTACCCTGATAGACTTGCTATCTACTGAAGATAGCAACTTACCCTGATAGACTTGCTATCTACTGAAGAAAGCAACTTACTCTGATAAACTTGCTATCTACTGAAGATAGCAACTTACTCTGATAGACTTGCTATCTACTGAAGATAGCAACTTACTCTGATAGACTTGCTATCTACTGAAGATATCAACTTAATCTGATAGACTTGCTATCTACTGAAGATAGCAACTTAATCTGATAGACTTGCTATCTACTGAAGATAGCAACTTACTCTGATAGACTTGCTATCTACTGAAGATAGCAACTTACTCTGATAGACTTGCTATCTACTGAAGATATCAACTTAATCTGATAGACTTGCTATCTACTGAAGATATCAACTTAATCTGATAGACTTGCTATCTACTGAAGATAGCAACTTACTCTGATAGACTTGCTATCTACTGAAGATAGCAACTTACTCTGATAGACTTGCTATCTACTGAAGATAGCAACTTACTCTGATAGACTTGCTATCTACTGAAGATATCAACTTAATCTGATAGACTTGCTATCTACTGAAGATAGCAACTTACTCTGATAGACTTGCTATCTACTGAAGAAAGCAACTTACTCTGATATACTTGCTATCTACTGAAGATAGCAACTTACTCTGATAGACTTGGTATCAATTTGAAGATAGCAATATACTCTGATAGACTTGCTATCTACTAAAGATAGCTTACTCTGCTGATAGACTTGGTGTTTACTGAAGATAGCAACTTACTCTGATAAACTTGGTGTCAACTGAAGATAGCAACTTACT
>CM069441.1:27294095-27374110 GCA_035610835.1 Ophiura sarsii
CTGTAGAAGATTTCCACTACTTGAGTCGTATCCATTACAAAGCAGCCTCAGATGGCATGTGGGGAGAGCATGAAATAGACTACATCCTATTCATCCAAAAAGATGTGGCCATCGAACCAGACACGAATGAGGTGCAGAACACTAGATATTTGAAACCATCAGAACTCGAGGAATTCCTTGCCAGTCCAGAGAAGGATGGAACCAAAATCAGCCCTTGGCTTCGTATGATTGGAGCTACGTTACTACCTACTTGGTGGACCAAATTGGACAATTTACCTAGCTTAGTAGATCACAATACTATACACAGGATGTGATCCTTCGTTGATACTAAACTCTATTTCTCTTCTGGACAGTTTATTTACGCATATGCATGTATCGTCCGCCTTTGCACATTTATTTGCTGCAATTAGTAAATGACACAGTTACGTCACTGTCTCGTGATAGATAAATAGGTTATAAATAACTAATTTATTGAAGCTCTCCGCAATGGGATCATTGAAGATATTGACATGGGACACAAAACATCACTTTAAAAAAATGAACATATTGATGTGTATAGCAGCAGCCGTCACTGAGTCCACCATCTGTTTAAAGAGGGCCTCCATAAAGAGGGTCTTCGAAACTTAGACAAGTCATTCAGGGTCTTATTGCATACAACTTTATGATTCATCTTTATAAGAAGAGTTATTCTTCTGAAGTTTTCAAATCTTCTTAGGAAGATTGTTTAAGAATTAGTGAGTTGATATTCATGATAGACCCTAGATCAAACTAAAGAACTTGGCCATTCTTTATGAAGTTCAACTTTGGAATAATTCATTTATCAGGCTTAAGAGGAGCTAATAACTTGTGTGCAATAAGGTCCTGCACATCCATAGTGGTGTTTCCCACTGGATACTGATGATGCTATAGTTAGATTCTATTTTATGTCATGGGGCCTGCTTCAAGAAGTAAAGGTGTGTGAACTGTGAATATAACTATATAGTTAAATGTCTATTCAAATCTAAAGATAGTCTAACAATGGATTGTTGATGTTAGATAAATGTCTATGCAAACTATACTACACAAGTGGTTTAATCAGTTGAGCTTAATCTTTCTGTTTCAGTATTAAAAATGATAACATTTAATAAATTACGAAAGTAAAGGAAGAATGTTTGACCTATTTTCACTAAACATTCATAAACCTAAAATGAATATTCTCTGAAGAAATTTGGTAAAGGTTTACAATGTTTTTTTTAACCCAAAAAGCATAACTGGTAATTTTATTTTCAATACTAACATAAGTTGTAAGAAGTAACTCCTCAGTCCAAATCAACAGTGCTTCAAGAATAACTGGGGGTGGGGGTACTCACATATATTAAGGTACACAGGTATGTGCCACTTAAGGATGGGTCTTTTTTGCAAGAATTACTTAAGCATGGGGTTCAAAACCGCAAAAATCCCTGAAACCCCAAAATGTGGGTCAGGATTTCAAACCTACAACAGCACACCCCGTCTAAAAATAATTTGAGTACCCCCGGGAGAATAACATCAGTCATGATTCCAGAATAACTCAACCCAGATATGGAGTTATTTATAATTATTTATTTTTTGGTTTTAATTTCAGAAATTGTATGTGGTCATGTCTAATTGTGACAATGATATCCATAGAAAAGTACAGCTTCAGATCAGAATCGCCATGAAACCAAAATATGGTCCACCACTCACATTATGCCTTTTCGCACTGACCTGACAATTGATCCTATTTTGAATGATCGCTGCTATTAGTGAATACTAATGCAGCGGCGCAGCCGTTTCAAAACATTTCTGTATATTATAGCCTAAACTGGAAAGGAAAATATTGATATTTTTTCTTTACTATTTCAAAATATTTGACTCATTCTACCTGGCGAGGTGTAATAACTAATTAATAGTTGGCTTCAATGGGAATCAAAGGTAAAATAAACACATCTAAAGAGTGCTTTCGGATTTGTCGTTAATATATTAACTGTTATGAATTTTGATAATGTGGCAGGTGTTGATTATTGGATTTCATGAAATAAAGTTGAAATACTTGCCAAATGTCATCCTTTTGTTTTACTTAATGTGTTATATATATTACCATGCTACATGTATGTGTTGTATGTGATCATGTAATACCAAACTTGACTCAATCAACATTGTTGCATTTGGAGATGTAATGACTATCAACCACATGTTGTATGTAAATACGTTAATCAATTTACATGACTACCCCCTGACTCAATCAACTCAAACTGTGTCATATGTAACCAGTGAAATACAGTAGGTAGGATTTTTTGTGTGGGGTGGGGTGGGGTGGGGCAATAATTAGGTTTGTGACCAAATTGTCACTGTAAATACTCTGCAGAGCAACATTATTCTGCAACAGCTTGTCTTCCTGAGACTGATCATGATGTGGTTATTGTTGCAGCAAATAGAATACTTGAAAAAATATTAATTGTCAAACCTCTGTTAGTGAAATAGTTTCCCCTGTCCCTACAAGCTACACCAGCTACAGGTATTGATGTAATATGAGGTAATATGCAACAGTTGGGTTGAATGAGTCATTATATATGATCATAATGGGTTGTTGATCGAGTACCGTAAAACG
Organism: Ophiura sarsii; assembly: GCA_035610835.1. Lineage (NCBI taxonomy): Eukaryota > Metazoa > Echinodermata > Ophiuroidea > Amphilepidida > Ophiuridae > Ophiura > Ophiura sarsii. Next base: position 27,296,704 of record CM069441.1, read on the forward strand.
GGGTGAATAGGGACATGGGGTGAATAGGGACAAAAATGGGAAACGTTTTTTAGATGTCACCCGGCCAGTTTGTGTACCGTAAAATGAGTTGAATATGGACATGGGGGCCCATGTCCCTATTCACCCCGTTTTACGGTACACAAACTGGCCGGGTGACATTTAAAAAACTTTTCCCATTTTTGTCCCTATTCACCCCATGTCCCTATTCACCCCGTTTTACGGTAATACTTTACACGGTCAAATGATCCTTACCCAGGAAAGCTTTGCCTTCCACTTACTTTCATTGTTCATAAAGAAATCAAAATATTCACTTACTATACACCAAATGACACTTGAGTTTATCTGAATAATTTAAAAACTTAAGCAATTTATTTGGTTCATTGCTACAGCATCTGCTGTATAAAATTTAGATAAGATAAAAATATATGCAAACTGTATACAATTGTCCAGGAGTAGTGTATCCCCCTGTTGTATTAAATTACTTTTAGGCCCGGGGTAAATTTATTCCGGCCATTTTCTCTGCCAAAATATGGGTGGTACTTGACCTGTCTATGAAAGCTAAACTTTTATTTCAAAGCATAGAGATTTAAATCGTTTTATTTTGGGCACCACAAAATAAGGCTAAGTAAAAACAACAACAAGTACAGTCTTTTTTTTACTTGCAAAAATTGGTGAGGAAGGCCCTTATTATTTGTTATTATCCCCACCCCAAGATAGCCGCCATGTCTAAAATAGCAGAGTTGTGATATTGTTGAGGTACATGTACCATGAAGTATGCAGTAATAGCACACAACTAGTTTAGATGAATGTAAACCAGTTTAAAAGCTTACAATTACAAATAGGTAAATGTATGACATTTCTGATTTTTCCATTTTTTTAAAACCTTTTTTATGGGTTTTATATCAAATAACAAATGATTGTTGTGGCAGCAAAAAACCCCAGAGAGGGCTGGGACGATACACTTCTTATTGGCATAATCTAGATCACAGGCATGCATCCTGATAGATAATTTGGTTAGCCCACATGCTTCTAGTTCAGTCACAGTAGGATTGATATGTGCTGGCATTTGCTTCATCTTTTGATTTGTGAATTTTAAAACCAACTTATTTTTCTCTGTAATTATTGTCCATCTTGAAGAATTTACAGTCTATGGCAGTAAATAATGGGGTATCACAATGTACATTACCCAATTCTTCAAACGACTTAAAAAGATGATCAGACTCAAAGTTATCCAATGGCTTGATTGTGGACTTTCTTTTTGATGGATTCTACCATGTAATTGTAACACTTCATTATATCTACAGTCCTCATAAAAAAGTAGCTGACCTGGTAATGAATATGCTCATGACTCTAACAAAATAGTCCACCTGAATAATATTAAATTACAAAATTATGGAATAATTTCTCCTCTTCAATTAGAGACATTGGTCACGAAGATCGGTCAACAATTAAGAACGCTGACTGGTATTTGTATGGGCTGCATTGACCGATTAAAGCATCACCAATCCTCATCTTACTGTTGACTGGTGAGTTGTCGCTAACCTGCATATTGCTACACTGAGGCTGCTTGAAGAAGACCAAATGCTAAAATGAAAAACAGTCTTGGACATATAGCTGTGTAAATATTCAAGTTAATCAGTCTTCATATGTAATACCTCAAATTAAAGAGTATGACATTTCTTTACAAATTTAAAATTTACTATTTTTTACATAAAAGCTATGTACTATGTAGTAAAGAGCATATTTATTACCCGGTCAAATTATTTTTCTTAGGACTGTATGGAAGCAGAGCCGTCAGTCCAAAAGATGTAAGAAGAAACTTCCAGAAGATGCAAGAATAACCTCCATCCAAGAGTCAAAGATGATAACTCATTCACATCGCTGTTTCTTTGAACCAGGTTCGGTACAAGCATTCATATCTGAAAGATACAATCAGGTAATAAGTCCATCAATGAAATATTGATTATAGTTCAATAAGTTTGTGGTGTCGGTGGGAGTGTTTGAATTGCGTGTTTGGCACTATTGGGATTTTGATGAAATATAAGCTTACACAATTTCAACTTTGAATTGAATTTTTATATCAAGAAAATGAAAAGTTAAAAAAATGTTGACATTCTGAAATCTGGGCACTTTACTAAAAGTTCTCTGTAATCACTGTATAGATGAGGTGACCGTTGTTTACATCAGTAGTGTTTACAAATTGATTAGCGCCTGGTCTAAAGACATGCTAGAGGTACTAGTCCATGACTACTGCATACATACTATTCGAAAGCAGAACACACATCACTGAGCGCCAATTTTAAAAGCACATGCCCTTATGGTGCGTACGCAAACCACCGGGTAACCAGATTTAGTGCCTGGTCTCTCACTGTGCTTAGGGATGCAGACCGTGACTACTGCACTATTACACCGTAAGCATTGTAAGTAATGATCAATCAAGTGTGAATTAAAGCACATTCCCTATAGGTGCGCACGCAAACCGCCGGGCACTACGTCACCGGTCACACCATCTATACATTGAATATTAAAAAAAAACACCACCCCAATACATACCAGGTTCTTTCCTGCCAAACACGACATCCTTGGGAAGCCTAAATGATGCGCACAACATCTCCTTATTAGGGGCCACATTTCGGACATCATGTACCGATATATGGTCTACATTTTCTCTGAGTACATCATTAATCCTCTGACAGACATCTTTGGTTGTATCCTCTGCTGTGGAAAAGCAATGACAATGCACTGTAGGAATGGGTATGTGTGGTTGCAGATCACCTGGAACATCTGTAAACAGACCTCCGAACACATCCAGGAAATCAATTGCAATGGAAGGTAGGTTCATCACTACATGGGTGTTGGCAATACTGTCACCTTCCTTAGCCTTTTTGCCAGCTGCTATCAAGTCATCTTTGACTACTTCCTGGACAAATTTTCTAGCATCCAAATTGTACGTCCTTACTCTATCCTGCACTTTGTTTAGCTTTGCATTGTGGGTTAGCCACTTGTAGGACTCAGGGTTGAGGTCATTTGCTATGACCAAACACTTCCTTTTAGCAGCAGGTATGGCGAAAGGTCCCACTCCAGCAAACATGTCGTAAAGAACATCATCTTTGCCAAGTTGATTAGCGATACGATCATGCTCGGTTGACAACCTAGGATTCCAGTACACCTTGGAGAAGTCAAATTGAAAGGCACGACCATGTTCACGTACCAGTGCCACCATGTTGTCCTCTCCAGCAAGGAGCTCCATTTCAAAGACCCGAAATTCATTGCTGATTTCACCGACTTTGTTGACCACAGTTTTCAGTCTTGGCTGCTTGTCCAATAGCACTTGACCTGTTTAGAAATAATGTCAACAATAAACACAAATGAGGTATTATAAACTCCTCACAAAAAGAAACACTTAAAAGTGATCCAATATATAACGGTTCGAAAGGGTATGGATTAATCAAGGCAAATAACCAAGTGCAATAGTGCATACTTTTGTTCTGCATATTTTGACACCTTGATCAATGAGATACAATGTTGCAGAGCGGAGTAATTGTCGAGCCGTTATATATTGGATCATTTTTAAGTGTTTCGATAATTTTTGTGAGGAGTATACATGTACATGATGTACCTTTTTCAATGTTCCTATTTGGTGACTGGAATTAGGAATTGTCTTCTTTTTGGGGATTGTGAGTCATCATAAAAACAAGGTTTGACTTCTGGCAAAAGACCTATGAGCTATTCTGATATGAATACATTCCAAATTAAATTTGATTGAGTTATAATTGTTTTTAAAGCTAAGAATTTTGTTTTCAACATGTGTGTGTGAAAATCTAAGACAAATTCTTTTGGTGCATTAGTACTATCTATTACAGGTACGTTAATGTTTTGTAATAAGTTTGTATCCATTGCAATATCTTTATTTACTTTGAAATGTATTCAAGCGGGCAAGACTGATAAACGAACTGACAATTCTGGTCATAATCCATGTGGCTCGAAATGAGGCCTTTATCTGGGACATTCTTAAAGGAAGATGTTTTGATTTCTGGCCCCATTTTCAACTTGATGTTTTTGATTTTGCATGATAGGTTGTCCTTCAAATTGTCGCATTCCAAAGTTTGAGTTGCATAACTCCAATGTTTCTTATTTAAGAAGCACACGGTCACAAGAAATGTGCCCATTTAGTAGTACACAAGTCGACGCCTACACACACACGTAAACATCGAGACTAATAAATAAATATCTATTAGGTATGGATAGCTTCATGCTTACCGCTCAAATTACAGGCCTGAAACTTGTAGGGTTGATGCTATTGTTTTTTTTTTACTTACCAATGAGATGTTTGTAATCCAACTGCTCCTCCCTCAGGTTAAGATGGGCTATATGACCAATAACACTGAAAGATGTGGGCACTTCCATTCCTTGTGGCAAAACCGCTCTCAATACCTCATCAGAAAACCAGTCATCATACGTTAATTCCACTTCAAAAATTTGTAATTTCTTTTCAATTTTGTTCTCTTCCAGAAAATGTCCCTGCTCCTCTGTCAGTGAATCAACATCTTTGACAACATCTGGATTTAAAAGAACATACTTGCTCTCTTTGTCTGCCGGGTCCTGGCGTACATAATGGAATTTTTTACGGCCAACGACACTGCGTTTGAAGACTTTTCGGCATCCATTCAAGAGCTTATGGTGCACATGTAACGCAGGAAAAGTCACTGGTTTCTTGAATGATTCCTTGTCAATTGTTGTCTTGTCTATTAGTCGAACAGCAGGAAGGGTAAATACAGGTGAGACAGCACTTGATGAGTTTGTTTGTGACATGGTTCTTGTATTCTTCAGAGAATGGCGTAACAGTGGTGATAGAAATTGTTTAGTCAGTCTGTGCATCATCTAATGAGGAGCAGAGAGGGAGGACGATTGCTACTCTACCTATGATTGAGATGGAAATATACTTTTAAAATAAGATGTTACAAATTTAAAGAGCAATGTGAATAACAGTCTACAGGGTCAGACTTTCGTCAAAGGCTGCGAGAATCTAATTAGATTCCTGCAAAGGATTTTGCGAGAATCTATGGATTCTCCTGCATTCAAAATATGTGTAGACAGAATATCTCTACAAGAATGAACTTTGCGAGAATGGATTCTCGGATTCTCCTCGAAGTTCTGACCCTGACCTATCAAAGGTTAATAATGAACTCATTGTTGGCTCCTTCCATTGGCCAATAGAATGGTTTGTTAATTCAGAATACTGATGTGATTTGTATAAATAGAACAATGTATGTCTTTTGGTACCGTAGAATGGGGATACTTTGACCCTTGATGGGTAACTTGGCCCACCACAAAAAAAGAGAGTTTATTTTGTCATACAGGGTGAGTCAAAACAAAGTGTACCCTAATTGAAAAAATCAACAAAAAAAATTTTTGACCACAAAATCAAGGCAAACAAAACTTTAAATGATTGCGCCATTTCTTTGCTACCATCTGGAAAAAAAATCACGCTATTTGATGATACCGTTAAGTAAATATGACTATTTCTGTACAGGAGCTGTTTTTTCACCTAAAACACGGTTTTTAATTTCAAGCTTAATAATGTTTACTAGGATTATGATGTAAAGCATTACACATCTTGTTTATTAAAAGAATTAAGTAGACAATACACTTGTTCAAAATTGTCTCCTAATAGATTAAAACAATAGACAGCTTTAAGGCCTATTTATGACACAATTACCACACTTTAATCATTTCATAACAAAGGAATTGATCCTTTCGCTGTTGGTATTGTAATTTTTTATTGGTCGTATCTTATGAAATATAATGGTCAAGATCTGGAAAGCGTGTTCGGACGTTAAATTGGTCACTTTTATTCAAAAGCGTAAAATAAGTTTCCCTCAACCAATCTAAACCAGATAAAATTCATATTAAAGCTAATTGATTTGTCTTTATACCGTAGTATATTGTTTTGAAAACAAACGAATACTTTTTCTAAAAAAGATCGCTGAAGTTGAGTACACTTTTTTTTTACTCACCCTGTATGTTAAGAAAAGTGTTATAATGACATTTTTTAATTCGGTGTAATTACAACAACATATTATCTTGCTACATACATGTGTATTTGGAACTGGACCTAAACACACTATAAAGCTGCAGTATTAAACAGTACAAAACAATACCCATTCATTTTCATTTGCATTCTTCATTATGACACAGACCAGCATTTACTGAAAAAAGAAGCGAAAAGTGGGGTAACTTTGACCCATGTTAAAAGTTTAAGAAAAATTCAAAATAATCAATTTTCAACATTTACAGTCCAATTTATTTGTTATTAATTGTAAAAAGTCAAAACAAGCAATCTCACCACAAATTTAATGATTTACCATTTATTTGGAATGTTTATCTCTAGTATTACAATTGGTTTATTGTAAAGTATTTTTGGTATTTATTACACTTCTAATCTGTAAAATTGTCATAGAAATATTTTCGTTGTTTTTCAAAAAAACTTCAATGAACCGTACAAAACATTAATATTATAAAAAAAGTTCGAAATATCTTACCATCTAAGTAGGTTTGAACGAATTGTTTGCAGGTGGGCCAAAGTTACCCCATATATGGGGTTACTTTGGCCCACTCAAAGTTGGGGAAAAAACTATCTAGAAATACTTAACTTTTCAACAACAACAAAAATCATGAGAGAGACCCATATCTATTTTTAATTTTTATTTAATTTAATTTTTTCTTTCTTAATTCACTTTTTGAAATAGTGTTCCTCTGTTCCCCGACCCTTTTTTAATTCTAAATTGACTTTTTGAAATAGTGTTCTTCTGTTCTTCTTGTTGCCGATGGTATTGCTCAATTACTTTATTTAAATGATTATTTTGTTGCTTGTTCTCAGGCTTAAGTATTTTTGAGGCTGCTATTTTGTCTGAGTCTTTGCCTTGTTCCCCTGTTCCCTGACCCATATCTATTTTTTTATTTTTTTATTTTCTAAATAGAATTTTTGAAATAGTGTTCCTCTGTTCCCCGGCGAGGGGTCGCATTCTGACGCGTCCTAGACATCTCACTTTCTTATAGTGACGCGTCAGGTTTCAAATTGGAAAGACTTGCGGGTCCCGATCAAAATTGAAGGGACCCCTTAAATTTGATGATGTATGGAAATGGAAACCCTTAAGAAATTCTGTTAATTACATATCCATCCTTTGCTCACAATATAAATTCATTAAAATAAAACTCTCCGTAAAATTTTCAAATACCCAAACTTCAGGTCCCCTCAATTTCTTGGGGGACCCCTTAAATTTGTTTTTTGAAGTCCTACGGGGTCCTGAAAAATTTCATGGGACCTCTCACATTTTTGATCCAGTGCTATCCCTGTCCCTGACCCTGTTAAATTTTAAATATTCTAAATCGACTTTTTGAAATAGTGTTCCTCTGTTCCCCGACCCATATCTATTTTATTATATTTTATTTTTTAAATGCACATCGTTTGAAATAGTGTTCTTCTTGTTGCCAGTGGTGTTGTTTAATTGATTATTTTGTTGCTTGTTCTCAGGCTAAAGTTTTTTGAGGCTGCTGTTTTGTCCAAGACTTTGCCTTGTTCCCCTGTTCCCCGACCCATATCTATTTTTAATTTTTATTTTGTTTATTTATCTATTTATTTATCTTTCTAAATTAACTTTTTAAAATAGTGTTTCTCTGTTCCCCTGTTCCCCAACCCTTTTAAAATTAATTTTCTAAATTGACTTTTTGAAGCAGTGTTCCTCTGTTATCTATTTTTAATTATTTTTTTAATTTCTTTTATTTCTTCTTCTTTCTAAATTCACTTTTTGAAATAGGGTTCCTCTGTTTCCCCGACCCTTTATTAATTAAATCATTTTAAATTGACTTTTTGAAATAGTGTTCCTCTGTTCTCCGACCCGTATCTAATTTTTATTTTTATTTCATTTCTTTTCTGTTTTTCTTCTTTCTAAATTCACTTTTTAAAATAGTGTTCCTCTGTTCCCCGACCCTTTTTTAATTAATTTCTTTTTAAATTGTCTTTTCGGAATAGTAGAAACTACTTTTCGAAATAGTGTTCCTCTGTTCCCCGACCCATATCTATTTTTTCCTTGACCCTTTTTTAATTTTAATTGCCTAAATTGAGTTTTTGAAATAGTGTTCCTCTGTTTCCCTGTTCTCCAACACATATCTATTTTATTCAATTTTACTTTTTTTAATTAACATTGTTTGAAATAGTGTTCTTCTTGTTGCCGATGGTGTTGCTCAATTACTTTATTTAAATTATTATTTTGTTGCTTGTTTTCAGACTAAAGTATTTTCGAGGCTGCTGTTTCGTCTGAGTCTTTGCCTTGTTCCCCGACCCATATCTATTTTTTATTTATTTATCTTTCTAAATTGACTTTTTGAAATAGTGTTCCTCTGTTCCCCGACCCACATCTATTTTTTTCTTCTTTTCTAAATTGACTTTTAAAATAGTGTTCCTCTGTTCCCGACACTTTTTTAATTGACTTTTTAAAACAGTGTTCCTCTGTTCCCCGACCGGTATTTATTTTTAATTTTAATTTAATTTAATTTATTTATTTTTCTTCTAAATTCACTTTGTGAAATAGTGTTCCTCTGTTCCCCGACCCATATCTATTTTTTCTTTTCTTTTTTCTTTCTTAATTCACTTTTTGAAATAGTGTTCCTCTGTTCCCCTGTTCCTTGACCCTTTTTTAATATTAATTTTCTAAATTGACTTTTTGAAATAGTGTTCCTCTGTGTTCCCCCAACCCTTTTTAATTTTGATTTTTTTAAATAGACTTTTTTCGAAATAGTGTTCCTCTGTTCCCCGACCCGTATCTATTTTTTTAATTTTTAATTTTTCTTCTTTCTAAATTCCCCTTTTTGAACTCTGTGCCCGACCCATATCTATTTTTTTTTGTCATGTGTTTTAAGCTCGCCTCCTTTCGCGTTACACACAGATTTTGGCTTTCGCGACATGATTTTAACTTTACACATTTATATTTGCTTGTATAGCCCCCTGAGGTAGTAAAAGTGTACATTTTCTGAAGGAAAATTGCATGAGGAAACCAAATATGCCATTAAAATTATAGTACGACCAAGAACTAAAATGGTATGATCGGAAATGTTCGGGAAAATATCAGAGTTTTTTATTTTAAATTTGAGATCCATATATTTTTTATACCTACCCCTATCATTATTTACTTTACATATTTGAATTCCTCATGAAATTACCCATTAGATGATATATAATTGTCAAAGTTAATACGTCGGTATGGTAATTATACCGGCTAGTGAATATCTCCAATTTTTATTTTATATATTTTTAGAATTTTCAGAAATATTTGTTTAAGGATGAACCCTTCCCTGATATAAACTGCATTTCTGAATTCCTCTAGTTACAAGCTTTCCAAAAATGTATACTTTTGCTATCATAGGTTGAAAACTTTTTCTGTTATAGTCATTTTTATAAATCCGGTAAATTGAGGCTGATTATTCATGTTGACTGTGTAGTGTGTAGCGAATAGGAAGAAAGCTGATAACCATGGTCTTATCCATAATTAATTAGTTGTTACAAATAGTTGATAAGTCTGTTGAACCACATAATTAAAGACTACTAAATATCCTTTAAAATGGGACCAAAATGGTGTTTGTAACAGGGGATGACTAGTTATTGTAAAGAACAAAGCATGGGATTATCCCCATTGAGTTTGTACAGGCGGCACCCCTTCCGGCGGCACCCCTTCCGGCGGCACCCCTTCCAGCACCACCCCTGGTCCCCAAACATCAAACAGCTGTATCTCCATTTCTGTATTAGCTATACCAATGCCATTTTGCAGGCAGATAGCTTGTTATTTTAGGGCTTTAAAATTATACCAAATTTGTTGAGATACAGTAGCTTTTGTGGTTTTAAAAATATTTGAGGAAAATGACAGCATGAAACTAAAAAATGTAAAGGCACCACCCTATTGGGAGGCGAGTTCATACATGTACGCGCAAGGAGTTATCATAATAACTCCTTGATGTGCGTGACCTTTTTTTCTAAATTTACTTTTTGGATTAGACTAGACCAGGCTTTCTCAACTAGATTTACTGATGCGCCACATATTAGTAACCAACTTGTTGAAGCTCCACTTGGCCATATTTTTAAAAATTTACAATTTGGCAAAATTCCCTTTATAACATTAATTTCAAAATATTTTAACATGTAGGCAGCATATTAACTAATATTACTGTTTTTAGGGCACATATACAACTAACTACATTTGGTTGAATCTAGGGCACATACGCGAGAAAAAATGCTGTATTTATACATCTGACAGTCATATGCCTATGGAATTTGGCTATATCATGACTCTATGATTTATTTTTTTAAAACAAATTTTAACCACTCTCGCGCCACTTAGGATGCCTTGATGCGCCACAAAAAAAAAAAAAGTGGCGCGCGTGCCACCTTTTGAGAATGCCTGGACTAGACTCATAAGTGTTCCTCTAGGCTCTGCTCTGTTCCCCGACCCTTTTTATAGAGCGTGTGTGGTCTAGTGGATAAGACACCGGTCTCACGATGCAAAGGTTGTGAGTTCGAGCCCCATTAGGTCCAACATGTTTGTATCCTTGGGCAAGGTACTTAGTCTCAATTGCTTCGTCGACCCAAGCGATATTTGGGGAGCTGTTAGGATATCAAAATCTAAGTAGTGCTGATAGGCTTGTGCGCTTGTCGACTGGTAGCCGCCTAGCTCTGTTTCATAGCTCTCATACGTCGTGATACGACTCAGTATACTGACGTATGAGAGCTATGAAACAGAGCTAGGCGGCTACCAGTAGCCGCCTACGTGTAAGTGTAGCGACCAAAGGATTCTGATATCTAAACTGGCAGCGATAATAATTGATTTAAAAAGCGCTTTGGGACTGTGCTTGCATTGTGGAAAGCGCTATATAAGAACGATAATATTATTATTATTATTATTGTTTTTTAATTTTAATTTTCTAATTTGACTTTTGGAATTAGTAGCCGTTCCTCAGTTCCCCTGCTCCCCGACCCATATTAAAATATATAAATATATATAGGCCTATATTTATTATTTTCAATTATTTCATAGCACACTAAAATACCCTGAGACGATTATAATCGTCTCAGCTATACCCACACTAGTACTAGTACTACTGGTAACTGGTCACTAGCATAGCAGAATTTGGAAGACAACAACAAGACACATCACTCATCACTGCATCAGTCAGTCACATTTCAAACGTGCAAAAAAGCCACTAAACCGAGAGGATATAATGGTGGCAATCGATTCATAATTTTAGCGTAAAACAAACATATTACAGCAGTGCCCAGTGCTTACTCACCTGTTGATTCTTTTGTATGAAAAAGGTTTTATTTGATTTAAACTCGCCAATTTTGTCCTTAAATGGAAGGGTCTATTCGCAGTACGATACTGCGGATAAGAAGGGGTTGCCAGCTTATTCGCAGTACGATACTGCGGATAAGAAGGGTTGACCAGCTTATTCGCAGTACGATACTGCGGATAAGAGGGGATGCCAGCTTATTCGCAGTACGATACTGCGGATAAGAAGGGGTTGCTAGTTTATTCGCAGTACGATACTGCGAATAAGAAGGGGTTGCCAGCTTATTCGCAGTACGACAGTGCAACAGTTTAAAATGACTTTTTTAACGTTTTTATGAAGTGTCAATCCTTTTTGGCGCCAAATTTATCAAGCATTGTAACTTTTAAACTATAAATGTGTACATAAAAGTGGTGGTTTTTTTTGGCGCCAAATTTATCAAGCATTGTAACTTTTAAACTATAAATGTGTACATAAAAGTGGTTTTTTTTAATGAAATGAGTCAGAACAGAGACTCTATTTTGGGTATCAAATGTCATTCAAATCAATTTTGGCGCCAAAAAGGTTAGTAGTTGTGAGAGGGTATAAACTAGCCTACTATAATGGTAACCTATCGATTTTGGCGCCATCGCCAAAAAGTTAGGGTCTTAGGTTAGTTGAAAGGGGGGTTAGGGGGCTATCATTTTCTTCGGGAGGGGGGGGGGGGTCACAAATATGTTAATGGTTGTTGTTAATAAATTTATGACCCCCTATCTGATACAAAATAATTTTATGACCCCCCCCCCCCCCCTAACAAGACCCCTCTTAAATGTCGTTAGAATCGATGTTGGTGCCAAGGGAGTTAGTGTCTCAGGTAAGTAGTTGAGAGGGAGGGGGTAACTAACAAGACCCCTCTTAAATGTCATTAGAATCGATGTTGGTGCCAAAAGAGTTAGGGTCTCATAGTAGTTGAGAGGGGGTAAACTACTAACCTAAGACCCTCTTAAATGTCATTACAATAGATTTTGGCTTTAAAAAAGTTAGGGTCTTTTAGGTTAAGAGGGGTAAACTCAGTTCCCAAATTGGCGAGGGAGGGCAACCAAACCAGTTTAATTTTGGCCTAAAATTAGTATGGACAACAAATTGATTGTCAAAGCTTGTGTGAAATATAAAACAAAAATGTTCCGGATTCTGGATAGAGTAAATATTTTAATCAATTGCAGCAAAACAAACTTCTGGAATTACATCAATACATCAATACATCAATATGTCAATATGTGTAAAAGTGTCCCTTGTCACCATCACTAACGAATGCAATTGGAAGTGAGTGAGAAGAAGTCAGTATTTAAGCAAAAGTCAAATAAACTTTCATTTCTTTGAAGTGCCAGTGTCCAAAGCATTGTATATTTGCAAATTTTAATAACTTTAGTGAAAGCTTGAGGGATAGACCAAACGACATCCGGATATTTTCCGGGTAACTGATTTGTGATTGGCTATGAACCGTACTGCGAATAGTAGACAAACTGTTATAATTCGCAGTATCGTACTGGGAATAGCCAGTTCGTTGTCGAAATTCATTCACATTAACTTCGGACTAACAACGCATGCGTAGACACAACATGTCGCCATCTATTATTCTACTCAAAACAAGGGGAAACAATGTGTTTCATTGGTCAAAATTATATACAAGCCAATCAAATTTTCCAAATAGACCAATCAAAACTCATCTTATTATTGTCTTTGGCCTAACTTGGGCATTCTGGGAAATCGGCCATTTTGAGCAATCGTCGGGGGCGACCAACGTTTCATTTTGATTTTTAGTGAATAGTATATCTTTTAGTTGGATTTAAGTAGGAATTACAATCATGGGATCTTCAAAAAAACATAAGGAAAAAGATAAAGATCGTGAGGAGAAAAAACACAAGCATAAAGAAAAAGACAAGGACAAAGATAGAGACAGAGACTCGACGAAAGAGAAGAAACATCACAAACATCGCCGGCATCGGTCTAGATCTCGTTCAAAAGAACGGGATCGTGATGCCGATGGATCGAGTAGAAAAAAGCGATCTCGAAGGAGTCCTAGTCCTCCCCAAGGTAAAAAATCCGACAGCCCAATAGTTCAACCCGGACCTGGTCACAGCAGAGCAGGTAGGACTTTACTTTTAGGAGAGCATGATAGCTACATGTAGTCTCTAGTCTAGATGTTCATATTTTTTTAAGAAATGTTGAATTTAAATGTTATAATATTAGTATTGATGGAAAGATCATGTAATCCCCTTTAAAATGAGTGCTTGATGAGTTAACTAGGTTAAGTATAAGTGAAGTTATGGAGAAAAATGTGCTGTAAAATTGATGGTTTTTATTACAGTGTTTCAATGCAAAAACTTTGATTCATTATATATGCCATGTTAATGTTTAATGATGATCCATTTTCAGCCCAAAAGGGCTCAATATTTTTTTAGACCAAAGTAGCCCAAAAGACTCCCAAACCAGACCTTGCTATTCACGAAATACCCATTGTTACAATGTATTCCCCTACCCCAAACATAAATCCTACAGTAGTTTTAAAATAAAAAACCAAATATTAAAAAATAATTGGAAGATTTAAAATAAAAAAATAAAAGTATTTGTTGGGCTTTTACACCTTCCTAGACCCCCCTTCCACCTCCCCAGACCCCCTTCCACCTCCCCGGGTCCCCTCTTCTCCAACCCCTCGCCCATAAAACTATACAAATCAAAACAAAACAAATCCTGACTGCGCGATCTTGAAAGCACATGCTCCTGATCAACAGATCAACACGGCAATACCGTTTTGCCGGCAAACATGCGCCAATCCATTTCGCCCAACACAGAAATGAGACGCAAGGATCGGGGTTTACACATGTGGATCGACAAATTTTTTCGTCAAACCGGTTAGCTTAGGGTTCAAGTTTAGACAAAACGATGGACATTTTAAAGTTAAATATAGTATCAGGATGCAACAACCGCTTTTACTGGTTATTCCATTCAGGTAGTAAAAAGATATTTGAAAAATTGATTCGTAATATGGATGTCAAATTCGGAAGGGTTACGACTGGTTTAGCACGCGCGATTTACAATCAAAATACTCTATTACATCGACGATATTCTGGAATAATATTTGTTTAATCGTCTCTCGGAAGGGTTTTTAATATTAAATATGAACGTATTTCGACTAGAAAGTACAAAATATTAAACTTACCTTCATTTGAAACCAGGCCTCGTCCACTCCCGCGAGTGTCGCCGTATTTGGGCCAGATGAGGTAGCAACACCTGTCAACATTTTGGTATACGGTGAAGTGCGCCGCTCGAAAATACGAAACTGGACAACCCTACCTACGCTACAGTTTTATGAACTTTAAATCAAAACGAATAATTCTATTTATTGGATGAACGTACACGGCGTACACGCTCTGACAAAAATGATATGTCGGATCGACAATGATAACTATCAAATTATAAATGACATGTCGGATCGACAATGATAATGATCAAATTATGTATAATTTGATATTATATTGTCAATCCGACAATGCGACATGTCATTTTTGTCAGCGCGTGTGTACGCCGTGTGCGTTCATCCAAATTTGTTTTATGTTGAACGCGAATGCGATGCACTGCATTCCAAACAGTGCCAAAAGGCAAAACAACAGCCTGAACACTACAGGCACACAACATTGTGTATTTTTTCCCCGTTACCTGCCCGCATCACTTTTTTTTCACCAGCGTCAAAATTTCAAGATTGCCAAAAAAAATTCATAACATTATAGGCCTCAAGAGCAAGTTTTAGTAAAATTCAAATGTATATTTTTCAAAATATGAAACTGGGAATTAGGCTCAAAAGCAGAGCTTTTTATTGTAAATACCTTTTGTGAAGCCCCCGTATCAATATGGGTTGATCAAACATGCATTGCATTTATAAGTCAATAATGAAATCTGATCAAATAATGAATAATGAAAAAGTCACCTCATCACTTATCAACAAAAAAAAGTAACAGGAAACTCGTAATTGACTTTCATTAGGCTTATAATTACACTCACTGTTTGATTTCTTTTTTCAGAAAGTTCATCCGCAAGCAAAGATAATGGAAAAGCTGTTCAGTCACTCACCATTGAGGAAACAAAGTAAGCAAACTTTTTTAATGGTAAACTTGATTGAAATAAAGTCTGAATCAAATTAAACTGATAAATGATCATTTTTCTTCCAAGACTTTAAGTGTCAGTTACTGATAAAGGGGGTCTGTGTTTAATTAATGAGTGCTGACAGACAAAATGGCGTATAATGCAATCAAATTCACTTTAGTTTTACCAATCAAAATTGTTTTGGTTTCAGAAGAAATCCAGTATTTTTCTCATTAAAGCTACTCCTGCAAAATCTTAGCTTTGAGAGATGTTTTGTTTAGATGTCACAAGCGAAAATGTTAAGAATTATCTCAAAATGCGGCATTTCACACTTGATGTTTATGGGAAAATATTAAGTAAATTTTTGCTTTTTAGAACCATCAGGGTAAATTCACTCAAAATTTAGAAACAAGATATTGAATATGGTTCAACTCCATGCATTTAACAGAAAACACTATTGAGCAAGAATCAGGCCACCCACCTCTTACATTTGTGCTTCCTTTTTTATTGCATAATATATTACGCAGATGCAAGCTGGCTGTCTAGAGATTAATTATATCAATGATTAATTAAAGACATTCAGGGATAAGTAGACTAGTAGTCCATCTGCCCGGGATTCTTTTGGGGCGTTTGGATGGAGGAATGCATAGTATCTTAAGGTGATCCTGGAAGCATTTATTCATCAAGTGTTTTAAACGTAATGAATGAATGAATTTATTTTGCAGTAAAATCCGAGCCAAACTTGGCCTACCTCCTCTAGATGATGGTGGCTCGTCCAAAAAGAAGGACAGCAGCGTTACATTTGAAGCTAATAAGCAAGCCTCTTCGAAGGATGGTGTTACATTGGAGGATGGTGATGTACACAAACCAGCTGTTAACCTTAGGGAGCAGCGTAAGGCTAAGGAGATTAAGGAGAAATTGGCACTCATCAAGGAAAAGAGACAGATGAATAAGAAACTCATGTAAGTGTGCTGAAAAATAACCACAAAAATGTGATCAAGGGCAACCGTGTTAGGAGGATTTTAATAATATGTCTTCTTGAATGTCAAATTATCTTCAGTATCGAATTCCACCTCTAGCTATCCCTTGGTACAGAATTTTAGACCCTTTATTTATTATCCACAAACATATTATGCCAGACTATTTCATGAGTATGTTAACTGTTAGATAAGATTCCCTTATGTACTATAGGAATTAAATACTGACCTTGATACTATTGTATAACCAAATAGGGGTCGGTCTCTTGGTACGTTGTTTAGATATTAACTAGTTAAAACCTTCTCTATAGCAACCAGTTAGGTTGATTTCTCACTGTATCATACTGAAAGTATAAGGTCTTATAATCTTACAGGAAAGTGAAGACCCTTGGAGATGATTCTGATGAGGATTCTGCAGAGGATGCCCATGCTTGGATTGAGAAGAGTAGGAAGAAACAAGAGGAGAAAGCTAAGGCTGATAAAAAGGTTAGTGAGACATAGGCCTTTGCATGAGCAGTTCAGGTGATATGCAGGTGGCACCTATTTTATATTCATAAGGTTACCTTGAAAAGCAAGGTAGAAAGAAGCAATAGGAGAAAAATAAGACAGATAAATGATGAGGAAGTTATGGGCAGAATGGCAAGATATTGTGTGCGGTGTGTATATTATACTCAAGTGGTGCCACCAGTGGCATAACTGTGACCAGGTCGCCTGGATTTAAATCAGAATCAGTAGAAAGAATCAGGAGGAAGCTAAGAAATGTAAAAGGTGATGTGAGTGTGACATGTCCTTATGCATTAGGTGTTCAACGATGTGTGGGGGTGTGTGTGTGGGTGGGTGGGGGGGGGGGGGGGGGGGGGGGTGACTGATTAGTATCCTTGAAACACAATTATGTGTTTTCTTATCAATAATGATTGATTGCCAAGGACAGAACTCTTAAAAGCTCAATAGCATATTATACAACATGTCTGTGTTTTATGTTGACCATTTGATTTTAACAAATAGTGAGTGTGAAGCAAATTGTCCCTCTAGTCTTAGTCTCAGTTATGATTCTAATACTGTTCTAAAATCTGAGAAAATATTGAAAAACTGATTGTTATTTTATTCTATTAATATATTTCAGGCAAAGATGTTAGCAGAAATGGATGAAGAGTTTGGTATTGGCTCATTGGTGCAGGATCATATGAAACGAGAGAAACAAGAGGTGAGACCTAATGGATAAATGTAATTTTAATATCAATAACAGTCCATTTGCCTGCCTCTGTGCAGTGATGTCCTGTGTGTATTTCAGTCATTGACAGCAATTTGAGTCACATCAGTTGACTGATACGTTTTCCACACAATAATATATGTATTATGATATTTTGGAATCATACATTTTGAGGGACAAATAATTAAAAGAAACAATTTTCAAATTGGAAAATTTTGATTTTTGTCTTCAAAAAACGTCCATAAATGATTTTTTGGGATGAAACCCAAACATCATATGTAATGTGTTTTTATTGATTTCTGTCTAATTTTTGGCCCATATATCCAAATATTTACTGGCAACTTGACACTAGGTTTGTCGTGTATGGTCGCATGTAACTTTGGTGAAAATCAAGCCAGTAGAAGAGTGTATTTCATTGTATCACAGTGATCTATTTTTGTAAAAAAATGTGTGTAGCAAATTGTTGTCAAATTTCAACTTTTCGTTAAAAATGATAAACTGTTTCGTTGAAATGCATAGTATAAAACTGCTATACATATTTTAGATTGTATAGCAAATTCTGCAAAGTGTGGAGCGTTTAGCGATGCGACACTGGGTAAATCGTACCCTGTTGTATCACCCTATGTACTTTTTTCAACCAGTAATAAATATGTGAATATTTCTTCAATACTCACGATGCTATTTTTCTGTATAATTTGTTTAGATGTATAACTCCAGGCATCTAAGTAATCTGAGGGTGCAACATTCAAAGGAAGCTTTCAAGGAAGGCAGAAATGTTATATTAACTCTCAAAGATGGAGGTAAGTGTCTTCACATTGGATTTTTAATTATACTGATTCACAGACACAGGGTGCTAGGTGGAAATTAAGATAACCAGTATGTTTTTTTGGATTTAAATTATACTCATACATAGACGGTTGTTTGGAGACATAACATGTTTAAAAAACGTAGTAAGATACCAGTGATAATCATATTTCATGGCAAAATCATTGGAAAAGTTTAGAATAAATTGTAAAATGTTACTGATTATCATTTCCTTGGGAGGACTTTCAATGACTTTATGTGCTGGGCGCAAATTGCTAGTCCTGGGCGGACCCGTCTTAACCTGTTAACAAGCATGTAGACCTCTACTTTATTCATCTAACTCTGTGCAATGATGTCAGTGTGTATGCTAGTGATCAAAGCAGCATTGATTCACTAGTGCCAGGATTTGTCTTTGCTTGTGTGGGTGGGTATTAACACCAGTGCAAGCATGTAGACCTCTACTTTAGAGGGTTTTCAATGACTAAGTGCTGAACGCAAATTACTAGTCCTGGGCGGACCCGTCTTAACCGGTTAACAAGCATTTAGACCTCTACTTTAGAGGGTTTTCAATGACTAAGTGCTGGGCGCAAATTACTAGTTCTGGGCTGACCCGTCTTAACCTGTTAACAAGCATGTAGACCTCTACTTTACTGGACATGTTAAGATGTAGCGCCTATTGGTTGCACTCTTTCAGAGCTCTGTGGCAATCTGTGAAATATATCTCTTGCAGCAATACTACAGTTTTAAAATGAACTACTGTCTTCATTAATTATTGCAAGGATCACAATGGACTAGCAATTTTGTTCTTGATTTTGCTGTTTTGCCTGATATTTTGGTTTTGTCATTGAACTATTATTACATCTGCCATACCAAAGCTGTACTACTGGTTATCAAAGCTGTATAGTGATGTACACACAGCAGCATAGAGCATAGAGCTATGCATACAGTCAACAGTGCATACATTGGGATCATATTACAACTCACACCATCTACTCATGGCCATTACATTGAGTGTTGTAATATCCTTATTAATTCTTGTCATTATGACTGGGATTACTTCTAGATCCTACAGCAGTGAGGAATTGATTGCTTTTAACACAGCTAAAACTGGCAGAGTTTCTCCTACAGTGTATAACAAACTAAAAGAACTTGGTTTGTGTGCTGCTAAACCTACCAGAAGAGGTTTAAGATCTGTGAATAAATCGCATAGGATACCTTCATATCATGATATTCCACCAACTGACAATGAAGTCCTAAGAGCTGCTGACAAACATGCAATACTACCGGACCTGGAGCCTGCCAGCTCAGGCCGTGAGGAAAAATCATTTTCCCCCGCATCTGTGACTATTGGAACTTTTAATGCCCGAACTCTCAAACAAGATTATCGTCTATATGAGCTAGCTAAACTTGCCAAAAATCAGAACTATGATATTATTGGAATACAGGAACATCGTAGGATCCTGGACACACCGACTACCTGCATCGATGTTGGTGCTGGATGGAAGGCATACCTTGCCACCGCCCGAGCCGGAGGCCATGGTGGCGTAGGATTCCTGGTCGCTCCTGGAGTAAATAGTGCTTTGCTAAACATTGAACCCCTGCACCACCGAATAATATCCATGACAGTCGAACTGCAGCACAATATAGGATGCACATCATCAACTGTCACATGCCCACTGCCTGCGCCGCTGACATCACGGAGACACATGATTGCATTGACATCATTGGAGTGTACCTCTCATCAAGGCCGAATCGCGATTTCACAGCTTTTCTAGGTGATCTCAATGCTGACCTGCCCCCTGATGGAAATGCGATAAAGAACAGTCATCAATATCATGATAAAACTCGCGCAATGCCTCACTCTGAAGCTGTGACAGATTTCATCACTAGCACTAATTTAGTGGCATGCAACGGAGTTATGCGGCAACGTCGCTCCCAGTTGTTGACCTTCTTTGGACCACGACAGCGCAAATGTCGTTTGGACTACGTCTTTGTTGACAAGAAATGGACACGTCTGATGCGTAAGGTGCGCAATATTAAACCACAGAGCGTCCGGTCTGATCATACACTGTTGACATGCACTCTTAGCCTTCGACTTTGGAGGCCAACGAAACATGCCAAGACAGAACGCCCGCCACTCTGGCCCGCACTCCAATTGCCCGACATACGACAACGTTTCATTATCGAAACCCTGAAAAAGTATGATCACAGGACAGACTACCCAGCATTCGTGGAATCGGTTAAGCATGCTGCGGCAATAGTGCTACCCAAGCGTCGCCCTACACCGAAGGGTTGTCTGTGGGATAGCGATCCAGAAGTGGAAAAAGCCAGACACCGACTCATTCTTGCTCACCGAGCAAACCTTGTTGCGAGCTATATTCAACTAGAAGCTGATCTGCAAGCTACGTACTCGCGTCGAAGAGAGGAAATTATCCATGAAATGGCGATCGAGATCTCAAAACATCATGAGGCAGGACGTAGTCAAGCCGTCTGGAGAGCCATTGACAAAATCACAGGACGAAAAAAGCGCCCCAATGCCATTGTTGCTGCAGAATCCATCGAAGCTAGGTTGGTTAAAACAGCTAGCTATTTTCATGGACTCCTCAATGTACCCCCTGTTGATCTGGATCTTACTCCTCTAGACGCACTGCCACAGGCACCCGACGTGAACACGGGTCCAATCACAATGGAAGAACTCCACACATCTGCTCGACTAACACCTTCTGGCAAGTCAGCCGGTCCTGACGAGCTACCATCTGACATTGTTGGCGTTCTTCCACTCCTGACCTGTGTTCTTCCCATCATGAATGACATGCTCGCCGGCGAGGAACCTCCACAGATATGGCGACGCTCCACCATCGTCGCCATCCCAAAGGGAAGCAGCACTCTTTTGACCAACCAGCGTGGACTTAGCCTCATGTGTGTCAATGCTAAACTGTTCAACCGTGTTCTGCTAGTTCGACTTCGGGAGCGATTGGAGATGTTACTATTGCCATGGCAGGCAGGATTCCGACCCGGACGCAACACAGTCGAGCAAATCATATGTCTCCGAATGGCAATCGACGCATGCCGTTCTAGAAAACGAAGCATTGTTATAACCTTTGTAGATTTCTCCAAAGCATTTGACTGTGTTGATCGTAAGGCCCTAAAAGACATTTTGGCTTTATACGACACTCCTGTGACTTTCATCAACGCCATTATGTCCCTATACACTGATACCGCTGCGTGCGTTCGTACATCATCTGGTTGCACCGATGAGTTTGACACAACTTCGGGAGTACTACAGGGCGATACGCTGGCACCGTACTTATTTGTGATAGTCATGGACTACATCATGCGTACATCGCTCACCACTGAGGACGGTTACACTGTGAGATATTGCCGTCAGAATCCCTGCTCTTGCATATGCAGATGACGCTGCACTGATGTCCGACAACGGAGAGGCTGCCCAGCGCCAATTGCACCGTTTCGAGACAGCATCAGCAAAGGTCGGCCTTCGTCTAAACGCCTCTAAAACCAAGGTCATGTTTGTTGGCGACACTCCACACACGGACATTCATACCACATCAGGTGTCACCCTTGCGGTATGCGACGACTTCTGCTATTTGGGATGCAATGTGGCAGAGAACATTAGTGCTTTCCAACGACGGCGACAGATTGCATGGGTTGCAGCACGAAAACTCACAGCTGTGTGGAACAGTTCAGCCAGCGACGGCGCCAAAATGCAGCTGTTCAAGTCTACCGTGGAATCTGTCCTCTTGTACAGTTGCGAAGCTTTGGCAATTACAGAAACATTGGGCAGTCGCATTGATGCATCTCATCGTGCCCTGATGCGCTACTGTCTTGGCGTGCACTACCCGGAGCGGCTCTCAAATGACAACCTGTATGCCAGCGCACTGATTGAGCCCGCGACTCTGACACTGACCCGTAATAGACTTCGTCTGGTAGGCCATGCCCTCCGGAGACCAGAACTGCCACTCGCCATGTTCCTGCACCCCAAAAACCAGGCAACTGAACCGTACCGCCTCGGTGGCGCACTACGCCGTACATATCAAGCGCAGCTCCAAGAGGACTTGAGCGCCATAGGCTTACAACCTAATGCCGCCGTTGATGCCGCCCAAAACCGAACTGAGTGGCAGCGGCGTGTGAAGGCACTGAAATAACAATAGACACAACGCCTCGTGTCCCTAAAGAATGAAAGACACGAGTAGCGTCAAATTGATGATGACTTTAGAGGGCTTTCAATGACTAAGTGCTGGGCGCAAATTACTAGTCCTGGGCGGACCCATCTTAACCTGTTAACAAGCATTTAGACCTCTACTTTAGAGGGTTTTCAATGACTGTGAGTGCAGGTCGCAAATAACTAGTTCTGGGCGGACCCGTCTTAACCTGTTAACAAGCGTGTAGACCTCTACTTTATTCATATAACTCTGTGCATTGATGTCAGTGTGTATTCTAGTGATCAAAGCAGCATTGATTCACTACTGCCAGGATTTGTCTTTGATTGTGTGGGTGGGTATTAACACCAGTGCAAGCATGTAGACCTCTACTTTAGAGGGTTTTCAATGACTGTAAGTGCTGGGTGCAAATTACTAGTCCTAGGCGGACCCGTCTTAACCTTAACAAGCATGTAGACCTCTACTTTAGAGGGCTTTCAATGACTAAGTGCTGAACGCAAATTACTAGTCCTGGGCGGACCCATCTTAACCTGTTAACAAGCATGTAGACCTCTACTTTAGAGGGTTTTCAATGACTGTAAGTGCTGGTCGCAAATAACTAGTTCTGGGCGGACCCGTCTTAACCTGTTAACAAACATGTAGACCTCTACTTTATTCATCTAACTCTGTGCAATGATGTCAGTGTGTATTCTAGTGATCAAAGCAGCATTGATTCACTAGTGCCAGGATTTGTCTTTGATTGTGTGGGTGGGTATTAACACCAGTGCACAACAATTGTATGTGCGTCATTCAAGTGCAATCATTGGAATACGCTCTGTCATCACAGCACAGAGTTAGATAAAGGAAGCATTTAAATATGTCCATTATTTTTACAGGTGTTCTTGATGAGGATGATGATGTCTTGGTCAACTACAATCTCATAGATGATGAAAAAGCTACGAAGAATATTGAGTTGAAGAAAAAGAAGACTGCTTATAAAGCATATGATGAGTTTGATGAAAATGGAGTGGTAAGTGCATATGTGTTGATAAATTGGTCTGTTGTGTATAAAACAAGAATCATTTCATGCACAGGCACATATATTTGGCATGCAAGGATAGATAATATAAACATGGTGGATTTATGTTACACATTTTCAATAGACTCAAAGTGGAAAGTGCTGTAATTTGTGGTGAGTGCAATGAAAATTGGTCATTGTAAAACCTCTATGGGAATTGAGTCTTGGCTGCATCAGAGTTACCACTTTATCACTTATATTAGGGTGTCTGATTCCCCAAAGCTCTGCAGCTACAAATTTGATTTTTGAAACTCTAGTTTCAATATATATATGTCATGTTTATAGATAAAGATACAAATGTGACCCATTACATCAAAACAGACCAGTTGTCTCAAAAAGGAAAATGGATATTTTAATTTCATGTTACAGACCTAGGTAAGAAAGTGTTAGTATCAAGTCGCATACAATTGTATCTATGATCAAATGTCAAATCTGTCGCACAGGTCTGCCTCGAATATACAATATGCAGGTACTTACATATCTGTATAAGAAACTCGTTACCATAGTCAAGTTCATAGAAGTCAATTGTATCCCAGATATAAACAATGTTAAACCCCTCTGTCTTCAGTGCAATGAGCTGTCAGTACA
Source organism: Ophiura sarsii (assembly GCA_035610835.1). NCBI lineage: Eukaryota > Metazoa > Echinodermata > Ophiuroidea > Amphilepidida > Ophiuridae > Ophiura > Ophiura sarsii. The sequence goes on from CM069441.1 coordinate 27,320,971, forward strand.
TTTAAACCCTTTGAAATGTTTCAACAGCCATCTCTCTGTTTTTATTGTGTTTTCAGTATAAGCCTCGTGCAATCCTAGACAAGTATGATGAAGAGATAGATGGACCACAGGTAGACTCCTTTACACTAGACAGTCTGGGAGGATCATCCTATGGTGAAGAGGCCAGATTAGCACGAATGCGTGCAGATTTACAAAGACAATCAGTAAGTATGTAAATAGGGATGGTTTATATATACTATTCTCAATTCCAGCGGAAGAAAAAATGTGACACCAGAGCATACTCTAGTGATCATAGCTTATTATGTGGTATGTGATGAAATGAAGCAGGAGATGAGACAAGTTACACAGTAGTGGCTACCATGACATGCCAACATTTTGTACAAGTTACAATATCAGAGTAAGAAAATGTGTGAATTTGTGTGCAAATTAAATGTATTTTATTCTAAATTAAAGTTTTATAAAACAAATATGAATATTTTCATTTGAGTGAACCAGTTCATCTTTCACCTGGTGGAATATTCTATTGCACTCATAAACATTTACTACTTTTTGTATAGAGCCTATAATCTAAACCAATAATTGTCGATCATAGCGTCATGATCTTGGCGCTGAAGTTCATCCAAAGGTTTAACACGGTTTGCGATGCACTGCATTCCATAACAACATGCACACCAGCCGTCGCGGTACGCACCAGGCGCGTGGGACCGGAATAGAATCGTGACGCTATGATCAACAATTATTTGTTTTGATTATAGCAAAATATTTAATCTGTCAATCTTTCTCTGTCCATCAGCAAACCCTTCAGATGGATGCACCCAGGATAGCATCAGAATATTATTCTTACCAAGAGATGGAGTCTTTTAAGAAACCCAAGAGAAAGAGGAAAATAAAAAGGAAATTGCGAGGAAAGTTCACCGTGGATGAGCTTATGCCTGATAAGAAGACAACGTCATCATCATCATCATCATCAGCCCAGGATCATGGGACTAGGTAGGTTTATCTCATGGGGAAAAACCCAGTTCTACAGTCATAACCGACCCAAATTTTACTTGAAATTCTTTTTGAATTTGTTTGAAAAGATTGAAAGGAAAAAAAGCCACAATTTTCAAGGAAAAAACATCAAGGTAAGTTTTAATAGTTGGCCTAGGCAAGTTTGTCAATATATTGATACCTGTTATGTGCTAAAATAAGAAAATACATGGAAAGCTTTTGTCTTCATTATTTGTCATCTTCTCTCCAAAGCACACATAGCACAAATGCTAGTATACAGTATTGATCCCAGCTAAGCGCAAAGTTTTGGTACATTTTATAATAAGCATAGCAGTGGCCAGTGAACGGTATGGTGATTTTACATGAAAAAAGTCCTCAAAAAGTACTAGTACTGGAGTTGATTCTCAAATTTCAATCATTTTGGAATGTCAAGGTTTAGTTTTAACATGCCATATATTCAGAATTGTAAAAGTTCAGAATTACATGACTACAAACTTTATCCCAAAATCAACAACCAAGAGGGTAAAATTGTTAGTCAAATTATGACATGCGTTACTTGATAAAAGATGAGCAATAAAAAAACCACCCTCCAATATTGATGTAAATCTCTCCATTAGGCCAACAAAAAAAAGTTGTGTTGCTCTCACAAGCCTAAAATCGGGAAGGTCGGCCGGCCGGATTTAATTTTTTTTTTTTTTTTACCAAATCAACGATTTTATACCTATTATTTCAGTCAACGTGTGTGAAGATTCTAAGGAAAATGCTTACTGGATGTATTTTCAACCCAATGGTGAATATTTTGGTTTCTTCTGTGCAATTTTCACAGATTGGAAGATCTTGAGAAAAAAAATCTTGAGAAAAAAAATCTTGAAAAAAAAATCTTGAAAAGAAATCTTGGGGAAAAAAAAAAATCTTGAAAAAAACAGAGAAAAAAACACCCACCCGGGCCTACATTCTCGGAATTTTGACCCGGCCGGATGAGGGCAACACAACTATTATTTTTTTGCCTTAGTCAGGCCCCAAAGATGTTTAATATATTTCCATTGTGATTTTTATAGGAGACGGCATCAATCAGATGATGAGGATGAAACAATCATCTCAGGACAAGGGGGACAGGAGCAATTTATTCCAGGACTTGGGGGTTTGGGTCAGCCCATTCCGGGACTAGGGGGTTTGGAACAGCCCATTCCAGGACTAGGGGGTTTGGAACAGACAATTCCTGGATTAGGGGATTTCGGACAGACCATTCCAGGGTTAGGTGATTTGCCACGGAATAGTACAACGAATCGGTACAATCAAGGCGCGGCAGATATGGAGGTAGACCTGCCTGATCCAGATGATCAAGGTACAGTTTCACTATCAATCATATTGTTATTCCCCTGCAACAGCAAAGTAAAACGTAAGACATGTCTTGCATCATCAAAGGCTATTAAGAAACAGCAGGATAAGAAATAGCCTACATTTGCTTCCTTGCTTGCTTATGCTTAACTTCATGTGTTTGAGCAGATTCCCAATTATTCTGTAAATCAACATGCTGTTTTTCATATCTTCAATTTGTATCCTCAACCCTGCATCTTTGCAAGGAAGCTAAAGATTGTCCTTTCTTGGAGATTGCTACAGTGCAACAGGCCATAATCTTCTCGAAAAAGACAAGCCATGTGATAAGCCTTAAATTAAATTTGTTATAAAGCACAAGTTTTATACTTGTAAGATGTATAAAGTACATGTAAGTGTCTGGCAATGTGAAAACTTGAAAAATCGAACAAAAATATATATGAAATACATGAAAATGAGTGAAAACACTTAAAAAACATGATTTTACCTATACTTTTTTGTAACCATGGAAGATAAAAGTACACTGATTTCAAAATAATGTCTATGATGGATATGGCCGATTATTCTGATTGAGCACTTTTTTGAAAAGTTGTCTCGTTTTGGAAAAATAAGCAAAAAATCACATTTTTAGTTACTTTGCTTTTAAGCAAAGTAACTAAAAATGTGATTTTTTGCTTATTTTTACAGATGAAAGAAACATAGGCATAAAATGCCTATGTTTCTTTCATCTGTAATTGAAAAGGTAAAAAGGCAATTGCATTTGAAAGCTGAAACATCAAGGAAAACTGTGTATTGATCAGAAGGTTAATTAATATCTTGTTACATTTTTTAGATATAACCAAAAGAGTAAATATGTGTCATTTGACCTTGGCGGCCATTTTGTTGATTTTGCCCCAAAAATGAGATTTCTAAATTTTGGCATAATCGAACAATTATCAGAATTCTAATCAACACAATACTTTCCTCAGAAGTTCTAGCTTTCAATTGCAATTGCCTATTTACCTTTTCAGTTACAGATAATAGAAACTTTTAAAAGCATTTTTTAAAAGCAAATTAACTTAACATACCATTTTGCTTATTTTTCAAAAATGAGATAATTTGTCAAAAAATTGCTCAATCAGAATTATAGGCCAAATATAATGTACACCTTATTTATATTCAGTGTACATTTATCTTTCATGGTTGCAAAAGTATAGGTAAAATCATGTTTTTTATGTTTTTACACTAATTTTCATGTATTTCCTATACATATTGACATTTTTGTATAATTTTCAAGTTTTCATATTGCCAGACCTTAACTTCATATATTAAAATTATGAGACTTGTGCTATATAACAAATTAAAGCTATGGCCTAATCACTTGACGTATCTGTTCGGTAAGTTTATGGCCTGTTGCACTGTATGCTATAGTAAGTTGCACAGAAGTTCGGCACTTTTTTCTGTAATCACCAAGTAAGCGTAAACAGGAAGTGTAGTTCCTATTGTTGCCTCGTTGTTGTTTATTTACATTGTTCAAGTTCTCTATTGAATTGTCTTTACCCCCCCCCCCCCCCCCCCCATGTACTGGTGTATTACCCTACCTATGTTCGGATGTGGTGTTTATATTTATAAATAGGACAAGTAGTAAGGGATAAAGCAAACAACGTTTGTAATATAACAATAGGTAGTTATAGTCATCAATTTGGGATATGTTTGAAAATAAGTTCTATGACATAATTTAACAAGATTGTAAATATTAAAATCCATAGATTAAGACAATGAGTGAAGAGGACACTTTCTCTGAAAGAATTTCTCTATTGTCAGAATTTCTGGGGCAAATAACGTCGATTCATCGTTTGTGTTATGATACTTAAATTCCAGCTTATACACAAAGATCTCAAGACCTTACCAAAGATTACCTTGGCCCAGCCATCGAGGATGAGGCAGAGGTTGAACTTCAATCTATATTGCACAAAGCCCGCAAACTCAAGCAAAAGAAACGGCGCAAGAAACAGGAACAGACCGTGGAAGAAAAGGTATTATTGTAAGATCTTGGGTTTGATTTATATTAATGGTGTAAATTCTATCCGTTTATCCGTTTAAACGGTTACAGAATTCGCTAAACGGCTAAACGTAAGCCCTAATAAAATTTTAAAAGTCCGACTAAATTTTAGGTAAACAAGTAAGCTTACTCGTAATTCTCATTCCATACCAACCATTACAGCCTCATTTGTACCAAATATAAATACGATAACGTTTCTAGAAATAAATTCCCAAAAAAACCCCGGTCGGAACGGCCTTGTTGTACCAAGTATGTCAAAATTATTACGATAACGTTTCTAGAAATAGAAACCCGGTAGAAATCAACCATGGCCTTTCATACATGCATTATATCGATATTGTTAAACGACTGAGGATTTAGACTAAAAATAAAAATGGCGGACTAACGAAATGTGACGATCGCGATCGCAATGAAATCAATGCAAATAACTGGCATATCTATCTATTCGATATAGTGCAGAATTCATTTATTTATGAATACAAATACGTTTAAACGTTTAAACGCTTTTTTTAAAAATAGTTTAAACGGATAGTTCATTAAACGGAAATTTACAGGCTTAATTTATATTATAAAATCAGTTTTGAAATTGTCTTACAAGTACAATGCACTGATTAGTGAATAAATAATCAATGATATTCCTGTTTTCATGAATTCTTTTGTTTTTGTTTTTAAATTACAATTTTAGCAACATTTGACATGCATCCTCAGTTGGACAATTTTTACCCATTCTTAATGCAATAAATCTACAGTTGTTATGCTTATTTATACTTTGGTTAGTTTTATTGCAAGATCAACAGTGTAGCAGAGGACACTTGAGCTATATAGGGATTAAGATTGAATTTTTCATCGTTCTAATCCATCGATACCTCCATAAAACAAGGATAACATTTTGAAAGAGGGCAGGGCTTTAATATTAAGGGAAATGACTGGGTAAAACAATACGCTAAAAATGTTCCCTAAAACTCCCAACTATTTTGCCAAGATTTGTATGCAATAAAAGTTAATTTTTGACACTAAAAATGTGATTAAATATGTAAAAACTCATCTGTGGCGTAGATTACAATCCGTTGCAAAAAAAAAAAGAAGACTATGTTGTCAGGATTTATGTTAAAAAGTGAAATAAAATCAATAAATCTTGCATCAAAACATTCCGGTCACGCCATCTTGGTTTAAATTCTAGGGCCTAACAGTCTACGTGACCACTGATTGGATGAAAAGTTGAAGCATGGCTGTTTACATTGGGAGAATTAAATAGGCAATCAGCATACTAAATAAGCGATCAGTCAAAAAGTGTGAATTTTTCTGGAATTTTTGACAGTATCTTTATTCCGAGAACAGTTAGAACCAACAAAAGAAAGATTTAGAATGTTTAACAATGAATATCTTAGAATGTTTATATTTTGTTGATATTTATTCATTGAAGCCCTTAAATAAAAAAGTGTCCTCTACTTCACTAATGCCGCCGCTATTGTATAGTTCACATGGAAAACAATTATTGATCTTATTCTATACCATTGAATTCCAGATTGCAAGTGCCAATTCTCAAATTGATGCAGAGATCAAAGAAGAACCCGAGATATCCGGCGGCACAGTATTTTCATCAGACGCCTTAACATCCTCACAACCTGGTATGTCGATAGTACTCAACTCAACGTCAGAATTCTGCAGGCAATTAGGAGATATTCCTACATTTGGTAAGTCTATGGTCAATCTAAAGTGTATTTGAATTGGGTGAATCAAAAAGAAGTTGTACAAGAATGAATATTTTCCCCAAAAAGACCAAATTAATTTGACAAACCAATGAAGCATGTATCCAAAGAGCATATTCTTCTGCTCATATGAAAAAAGAACACTGAAATTGATCCTTGCTATCAAGATGTATGCCTGTTTTAATGAATGAAACCAATTTTTTGGAGCTGTCCAAGAATTGCTAAATCCTTTGAAATTATCTGTTTAAGGGATGAGCAAAGAGTGCAGATTCGTTCATATTCAAAAGGTATTTATACCAGAGATATACAAACATTTAAGCACATAATCAAAAGAACATATTATTTTACTCATCTTTAAACAAAAGAATTACTGGAATTGCCCCTTGCTATCAAGCGTTATGCCTGTTTTAGTAAAATAGTACAGTTTCATTCAAATTCATATTCAAAATATATTTATATCTGGGAAATTCAAACACATGAATTAAAGTATCGATAAAAATCAATATTCAGTGATGCCTTTTCACCCCTACAATACCCCACTTCTTTGAGCTGTCAATGGATTTTTTAATGAAAAAAGGAACATAAACATTTAAAACTTCATTCTCATTTCAGAGATAAATTGATATGCACCAGGATTTACATGTATTCATCATAATATGAAAAAAGGGCAATCAGACAAAAAGGGAATATTTCAGTGTTGAATCAATTTTTAGCCACCGATAATGGATTTTATGCATACCATTCTTGTGTATTCAAACTCCCGGGTTTAAATCTCATTTGAATATTAATGATTCTTTGTGAATATGTACTCTTTGCTCATCAATTATATTGATACTTTCAAAGGATTTAGCATTTTGTGGACAGCTCCCAAAATGGGTTCTGTTATTAAAACAGGCATAATTCTTGATAGCATGGGTCAATTTTGGTGATTTTTTTCTTCGTATGAGCGAAAGAATGTGCTCTTTAAATATGTGCTTCATTGGTTTGTTAAATTTGTTTGGTCTATTTTTAAACAAATTCATTTCCATACAACTTCTCTTTGACTCACACTGTATTTTGTTTTGCACTTTCATTGTCTCCTCTTCCTTTATCTTCCTCTGGATTAGTTTGAAAGGTAAAGGATTTTCTAAGCCATTTAATCCAAGATAATAACGCATTGGTGGTGTCAATGAAGTGTAATTTGTGATAGCTTATGATAGAAATCTGGAAAAAACTCAGGAGGTTGTGATGCATTTTAAGATTGAATGAGCCAAGCTGACAGCCAACTCAAAACAGAAAATGTCTTGTTGGAAGAACACGTTTTTGTAGATGTATGCGGGGGTTATGCACATGAAGACATTTTGTTAATTCACTTTTGAGATTGCCTATTTGCATATATCACAATAACCTGCTCTAGCGATATAGCAAGGAAATACTGGCAATACCCATGCCTAGTCTGCTTTAGGTATAAAGATCTTGTGTGGAATTTAGAGATGACATATTGTGAACTGGGGAACTTGTTTTGCTGTTTTGCACATTTTTAAACATACTGTTAAGTGACTCAATCTCATTGGCAAACTAACCTTATTCAATTAAATAACCTTGCATTTGATAATAATTTCAAAACACACAAAATGTTGTCTAATTGTCTGCCCTAAACTTGTGAAGAACACCCTTTTTATCATACAAGTCTCTCTTTTCATCTATGTTTTTGTAGGTTCATCAACTGTTGAGAAAGAAGAGGAATCGGATGATGATATGGATCTTGAGGAGCCAGAAACCAAGGAAACGTATGCACGTGAGGAGGAAGAGGATGAGGGAGTACAGGCCTGGACAAATGTCAATCTAGATAAAGGTTCTGATGAAGAGGAAGAAGTAGTAAGATTACATTTTCAAAGAAAATTACTTATGTTTTTTGGAATATTGTTAATACAAACTATGTTTCCACAAAATTCCTGATAGTACAATACAAACCTTTTTTGTGTGTGTGATTTGGATAGCATTTTACAGAGATAGAGAAAACCTTGGAAAATCATGAAGCAAAAACTATTTCCTGGATTCGAACCTGGGACCTCTCTAGCATTATATATGCTCTCACCCAGTGGCGACAGAAACAAAACAATCATGGGAGACAAACCCATATATGTTTTATAATGTTAAAACATGTAGAAAAGTTCTTGAAGCCATCTTGTGTGACAAATTGAGCTTATTTAAGCTTTATTGATGAAATTTAAACAAATTTGAGCAAAGTATGAACAAATTGGAAATGTTAACGCTAAAATTGTCCAGTATGACGTTAAAACATGTCACCTATATATTTAAGGGTGATGCCCCCAACATAAAGTTTAGGCAGGATGTGTCCCCGCTTCCGCCTATGCCCTATGCCACAAAAGCTCTACTGAAAGGATGGGTCATACTAATAATCCAGTGCATCTAGGCGAAATAACATGCTTCAACGACTTTCCAAATATCAAATAACATCTATGCCTGCAAATAATAAAAAAAACAGAATGTATAACAATATCTTTAACAAAGTTAATCACTCTTGATAAAAGAGCAACTTTGACTTACTTTGAGCTGTATTCTACTATTCACAATGGTCATTTTTCTGTTCACCATAGGATGAGCAAGCCCCAGTGTTAGAAGAGGAGCCAGCATTACAGATTGGTATAGCAGGAGCATTACAGCTAGCCGTCAACAAGGGTTATCTAGAAAATGAACCCAGTAAAGTGAAAGGAAGTCACCATAGTGGTATGGAGTCACAGAACTTCCTGGTGGAAGACAAGAACTACCAGTAAGTAAATATTATAGAAATGAAAGAGGGATGTAAATATCATAGAAATAAAAGAGAGAGACTATAGCTAGACCTTGACATCATTGCCGTCTTCTATGACATCTAAAATAAAGTAACCTTGACATGACTCAGCTGTGGCATAAATTTCAGGCGCAATGATTTTGAAAATATGGTTTACCATTTACTCACTGCAAATGTTAGGGTTAGAAGGGGGTTGTGAAATATGAATTTACGACGGTATTCATAATATAAGTTAAGAAAACGGGTTCACCGTCGGACAAGTTTAAAACTGCCAAGCTTTCGTCAGGATTAGCTCTGACTTCTTCAGGACTAGATTATTATAATATTAAGCAAAACATAGAGATTACTACTTCCCTATTATTATTAGGGTTGGGCAAATCACCATACTTTTTTTGAAACGAGTTGTTTCTATGGCCAAATTTTGCGTAGAATCCAAATCTGTAAACAAAATTGACCTCCAATGACGTTTTACGTCGCTACTGATTCAAAATTCAAAATGGCTGCCAAAATGACTAAATTTGGCTTGTTATTGGCATATTTAAGGCTTTCAGTGTGTCTTTTTATATGTTTCAGGGTCTGGAATAGTTGAATTGGATACTGTAAACACTAATTGGTGTGTATGGATGACATTTGACCTATATACTAATTTCTAAATTCAAAATGGCCGCCAAAATGACGTAATTTTGCCTATTTGTGGCATATTTTGACAGATATACGGCTTTCAATATGTCTTTTTATATGTTTTCAGGGTCTGGACAGTTGACTTTGATGCTTTAAATACAAATTGTTGTATATGGATGACATTTGAACCTAGACTACTGATTTAAACATTCAAAATGGCCGCCAAAATGGTGTAAATTTGCCTGTTACTTGTATATTTTCACAGATACATGGTTTCCGCTACGCCTTTTTATGTTTTCAGGGTCTGGGAAGTTGAACATATATAGGTTTTCATAGTCAAGGATCACAAAGTTGACATGTGTAACATGATTAGCAGTACCTATTAAAGACATTCTTGTACCTATAAGACATTCTTTAAAGTAGTAACAGTGGGTCTTGACGACACAACCAAAGCTGCGGGTCATAAACTGTAGGATATAAAGGCCGACCACATCTCCATTCAGGGTCCAAACGTACCTCGGAAAACAATGACCACTGGGTACAGTGAAAATGTCAGTCATTCAGGAGCTGATGGTGCTGCAGCATATTAATTGAAATTGAAATGTCTAGCGGTATTGGCTGATTGCGACATCGATGAGATAAAAAGCTCAATTGATTTCTGGATGTCTGATCGTGCTGGTGACTGTGCTTCGCTTCTAGAAAATGTTGGTGTGACCGAAGAGAAGATTCTCAAATGTACTGCTCACATCATATTAGGTGCAGATCATGCAGCAGATAAAGTGTTCAGAAACCTTGAACAGAAAATCGGAGTTCAGAATTGCTGCGCTACACGTGACTGCTGGCGAGAAGGTATTCACATCACCGGGAACGAGTGTCCATACATTGGCCCTTATTGCAATTGCGAAGCTATACTATACTATATCCCTCTTCAATGAATACACTTCATGGATGGATACGCAGGGCATTGGCCATGATGGCTTCAAAGGGTTCACTGCAAATAGATTTGGCAGAATCGCTGAGATTGCAAAGGAATTCCTATGTCGTCGGCAGTCAATCATAGACTTTTTCGATGCCATTGTTGACATATACTCAAATAAGTTAGTTCTGACTGTCTCAACATACATACAGAATGATTGGTTCCTGTGTTGTGCCGCAATCTATTCCCAACTGGGTGAAACTTTCATTTTCCCATTGATGGACCTTCTGGGAATAGATGACAGAGGCAGCGATGTTGACAAGAGTGAGCGCAACTGGGCAGGAGTACGATCAACAAAAGTTGCCTAAACTGAAACAAGTGAGAGATGGCGCAACGATTGCAGATGATGGCCAGAGACGACTTTATGCAGCGGTACTTGACGAAGTGATTGATACGTTGGAGAGACAGTTATCCCAGATGGCATTTTTCAACATTAGCGATGAGAGTAGTGCAGTAGACATGGATGAAACCAAGATGAAATTTTCCCCTCTGACAAATCTAGGGTGCGAAGCAGAATTTGCTAAACTGGATGTTCGCATTACGGCAAGTGGTGGATCTACATCAGTTCAAACCCACTCTCGTAAAAACATCATCACAACGAATGGGTTACTGGCTGATCCCTCCTTCACAACACTAAGCAGCACCGAACAACACCAAAGATGGAAATGGGCAAGAACGTCTGAAAATGTTTCCGATGTTAAGGAGATAGAGTCAAATTACCTGCTGACAGTCAACATGTTACACCAATTAGCACTTGCAAAGAAGGCAGAACTAAAACAGGAAGAAACTCACCAGAACAATGAAACTTCTTGATTGAAGCATATAAGGACCACCAGGGTTCAGTGACACCAGATTGCGTCGCCTTACTTGAGCAGTTGACTGACAAAGAACTTATCTGTGAGATAGGGTATATGAGGGCTACAATAGCCCCAAATATTCGGCAAATGCGACAAACAAAAGTAGATGGCAGAAACAAAATGGTTACATTTTCTAACGATGAACCAAAACAATCAATCCGCAACGCTGTGAGACCAGAGTCCAACTTAGTGACTGATATTAATGCTCTGTTAAAGAATGTCTTATACAAATGTACTGTGAACAAAAGAATGCTGTTAACACATTAATTGAACATGCTAAAATAGAGTACTACTCAGGTCAAATCAATGAGAAAGCGGGGGATCAGAAAAGGTTGTTCAATGTTGTAAATGTTCTGTTGCAGAAAAGCAAAAAACCTGTGCTTCCACATTGTGAGTCGAATGAAGCTCTTGCTGAAAGATTTTCAGAGTTTTTCAGTCAAAAGATAGTAAACCTACGTAAAACTTTTCCTGGAAAATGTACTGATTTCTCATGTGAGACTGAATCAAACACCACTGTTTACCTCACTACTTTTAAACCGGCCACTGAAATAGAGGTTCGTGATATTATCCGTAAATCACCAAATAAATCGTGTGAGTTAGACCCCATTCCAACATCACTGATCAAAGAGTCCATTGATAACGTTGTCCCTTACATAACAAAGATTGTGAATAAGTCTTTTGCAGAAGGCATTTTTCCAACCACGCTCAAAACTGCGTACATAAGACCTTTGTTAAAGAAACCTGGCTTGGACAAGGAGGTACTTAAAAATTATAGACCTGTGGCTAACTTGGAATTCTTAGGAAAGACAATTGAGCGTGTTGTATCTGCTCGATTGAGTACGCTTATAAGGGAACACAATCTTTCCGATGAGTTTCAGAGTGCCTATAGGCCAAAGCACAGCATCGAGACTGCCCTGTTGCGCGTTGAAAATGATATTTTGGCTGCCATGGATGAGGGAAATGTTACTGCCCTCATCCTTTTAAATCTAAGCGCGGCTTTTGACACGGTAGACCACAACATTCTGCTTAGTAGACTTCGCGATTTTATCGGCTTGCGTGGTAGTGCGCTAAAATGGTGTCAATCATATTTGAGCAACATACCAGAATATGTTCGCGTTGGTAACTCCTCGTCCACTCCAGTTGTTCATGATTACGCAGTTCCACAAGGGTCGGTCCTCGGACCGCAATGGTTTACTGTATATACCTATCCAGTTCATAACATAATTCTCAAATACAATTTAGAGTATCATGTGTATGCAGACGACACACAGCTGTACCTATCTTTCAAACCAACCCAACAGTGTGCTGATCAAACCATTGAGCGTATCGAGTCATGCATTTGTGAAATTCGTAGGTGGATGCAGGAGAATTTTCTCAAGTTGAATGATGAGAAGACCGAATTTGTTTTGATTGGTTCTAGACAACAAATGTCAAAGGTTCATGTCCCACATATTACAATTGGTGATGCGGACATCACACCTGCAACAAAGGCTCGTAATCTAGGTGCTATTTTTGATTCATCAATGTCTCTTAATGCTCATATTTCTAATATTGTTCGTTCTGCTTCATTTCATATCAGAAACATTAGTAGAATAAGAAAGTACTTAAATCCTCATGCCACTGAACAAATTGTTCACAGTTTTGTAACCTCCCGGCTTGATATGGGTAACTCCCTCTTGTTTGGCCTTCCGCAAGATCAGATTGCACGTCTTCAGCGTATTCAGAACAACGCTGTGCGCTTGGTCACTCTAACTAGGAAAAGATATCACATCACTCCCGTTTTAAAGAAGTTGCATTGGCTGCCGGTTGGTTACAGAATTGTATACAAATTGTTGCTCATTGTTTTTAAGGCTTTAAATGACATGGCACCGCAGTATATCACATGTCTTCTTAAACCATACATACCTACTCGTACACTCCGTTCCAGCGACAAGTCACTTCTTTGTGAACCTCGTTCAAAACACTCTTGGGGGGACAGAGCTTTTTCAATTGCAGCGCCACGTCTCTGGAACGCCTTACCCATTCATGTTAGATCATGCACATCCCTGGCACAATTCAAGACCTCTTTAAAAACCCATCTGACAAAGGATGCTTTTTATTAAAATTGTGTTTTTTCGGTTTCATATAAATAGGCTATATTTCTTTAAATTTTCAAATATTAGTAGTATTACATGTATTCACACATTATGATATCATTATTGACATAATTAATATACTATTAAGTTGTATTTAGTTAAATTATTGTAGATTAAGTTGTACTTTAAAATGTATGTTGTAATGTAAGTTATTTTTTGTATCGCGCCTCGAGCACCATTTTTGGTGGATTAGTGCGCATTATAAATCCACATTATTATTATTATTTATTATTATAGGTACAAGAATGTCTTTAATGTACAAGAATGTCTTTACTAGGTACTGCTAATCATGTTACACATGTCAACTTTGTGATCCTTGACTATGAAAACCTATGTTCAACTTCCCAGACCCTGAAAACATAAAAAGACGTAGCGGAAACCATGTATCTGTGAAAATATACAATTAACAGGCAAATTTACACCATTTTGGCGGCCACTTTGAATGTTTAAATCAGCAGTCTAGGTTCAAATGTCATCCATATACACCAATTTGTATTTAAAGCATCAAAGTCAACTGTCCAGACCCTGAAAACATATAAAAAACCCATTGAAAGCCGTATATCAGTCAAAATATGCCATAAATAGGCAAAATTACGTCATTTTGGCGGCCATTTTGAATTTAGAAATTAGTATGTAGGTCAAATGTCAGCCATACACACCAATTAGTGTTTAGAGTATCCAATTCAACTATTCCAGACCCTGGAACATATAAAAAGACACACTAAAAGCCTTAAATATGCCAATAACAAGCCAAATTTAGTCATTTTGGCGGCCATTTTGAATTTTGAATCAGTAGCGACGTAAAACGTCATTAGAGGTCCAACATTTTGACGGATTTGGATTCTACACAAAATTTGGCCATAGAAACAACTCGTTTTGCATCAGTTTTGTAAAAAAAGTATAGATTTGCCCAACCCTATTATTATCATCATTTGGGCTGCCCCTTGCCTAATGATTTGAGTAGGTGCCCCTTTCCTACTTGTGAACGATTAGTGGCTCTGAAAAGAGCCGTTCAGATAGATTGCCCCTTTCCCCTGAACGGAGATGGTGGCTCTGAAAAGACCTCTAAACGTAGGTTGCCACTGGCCTACTATAATTTTGGCTCTAATAGAACCTATTCCAAAGAACTGCCCCTTGACCAATGGAAATAACGTAGACTGCCCTACAGACTACAAAAACTCTATTGCGCAGTAGTGTGGTCACTGATCTGTAAAGATCGTTTGACGCTGTTATGAATTTGAGCAGGATATTGTAATGGTTCATTGCGGACCTGGCTGTAGGGTATGAAGGGATATTAGTAAGGTGACAATTACAATTGAAATGTTTTAGGTTAGTTTCTTGTCATATCTGGCAACCGGCTATCTGGCGCAAAACATTAAATTATGATGAACAGAATCTCTCTTGCATTCACCCTTGATCCCAACCACTTGGTGTCCCCCTCCCCCATCCTATACATTTAACCTAATTTGTATCTTGAACACACTAATTTAATGTTCTTGTTATTATTTCAGTGACATAGATGCCAAATACAATAAACACGATAGATTCCGAGGACCAATCACCGAGTTTAAAGAAAAGGGAGCTTATAAACCCAATCCCAAACTGGAGTATATTGATGACTCTGGAAGATTACTAAATAGAAAGGAGGTAGGTAGATAGCGCAAGCACTATAGTTTAATTAGTTCCAAATTGGCAAAAAATGTATGTTTTGTATTTCTTCGCACGCACAAGTAATCCAATCGCACTTGCGCTAATTTGGCATTGTAAGCGTCATGTTGCGCCATGCGAGCATTTTGTGTGACCACGCTCTTCTGAATTGATTCGCAGCTGTAAGCCAGTTCGCCTATTTGGAAGTGAGTAAACTATAGGGGTTGGGCAACCTACGGCCCGCCAGTGAATTTTTTGAGGCCCGCGAGATGTCTCAAGAAAAAGAGAGAAAAAAATCAATATATTTTACATCATCACAAAAAACGAGCTAGATGCTTAGCATTTATCGGCACAAATGATGTTCCTCAACGTGCGTATGTCTATTTTCCCCATTAATTGTCATCTGTACTGTATTGAGATTACGTTTTTGTGAAGATAAATTATTAAGCACACACACACCTATTAGTTACTTGGAAGTCTTCAGAATCAAAGGTTTGAAATCAACAGCAGGTCATTGCTAGAAAATTTGGTTAGGTGCGGCCCAGTCAATTTTTCACTCCTTATATCTGGCCCATTCATTCAAAAGGGTTACCCACCCACCCCTGCTATAGAACTTATAGACTCTGTGTAATGAGAATTTTCAGGCTACTTTGCTTTAAAATATTTGGCCCATCTTTGGCATGTATGGTCCTTATCATACACATTTTTAGATTGTTGAGGTTTTTTCATGTAAATTCATTCTGAGATCATGAAACTTACTTGATCAGTAGATATAAACTTTGAAACCTAAATGGGTGCACGTCACGGTAGGTTAACCACGCGTCTAAGGGCGCGTTCCCACTGTGGGTGTTTTATACCAGGACGTGGACTCGATGCTACATCGAACCTACTTCCAAGCCTAGTGGGAACGCGCAATAAGGGGGTTCGACCCTACATCAACGATGTAGGGTCGAAACCTACTCGAAGAGGTAGTCTCGCACCTAGGACGTGGTATCAAAATCGCTAGTGAGAACGCGTTTTACTTATCGTATGTGGACTCGTACCACTTGTTCCACAATAACAAGCGTGTTGCGCTGCGTCGCCGTCCGCCGCGCGCTTCAAAATGCAATTTCACGCGGCCAAATGTCATGCACGCGTGGTATTTACGCAGTAAGTAAAACAAGTAACATCCGGGTAAGTGGACTTGTGTATTTTAATCGCACAATGAGAACGCAACATCACTGTTATGCATGTAGACTCGCACCTAGGTGTGAGTCCACATTCGTACAGTGAGAACACGCCCAAAGTATGCTTGTGTCCAACTATGGCCGGGAGGATATGTGCTGCAGGACCATTACAAATTGCATCCTATATATTTATCCAGCACCCATATTTCTATATTTATATTGTGTTACAAGTATTTAAGAACTAAAAGATAAGTTATATATAAATGCTGTCCAGCACAAAGGGGCTGTAAAGTTGCCAAACTATGTTCTGAGATTCTGCTCAATGAACATTTTAATAAACAATAAGAAACAAAGGAATTGTCAATGGTTGTATTGATTTTGTACTACCAAGCAATGTAATAAACCTTTGTAAAGCTGATTTTCAGCAGAATTCCCCTTTTCAATGTTGATATCAAATTTCATGCATATTGTTAAGCATTATAGCATTGCGTTTTTCTGATTCCAGGCTTTCCGTCAGTTATCTCATCGTTTCCATGGTAAAGGCTCTGGCAAGATGAAAACAGAAAAAAGGGAAAAGAAATGGCAGGAAGAAGAGGTATGTACCAACAAACTCAGAATAATATCAATTCGAGAAGGAAGCTGATTTTGACAACTTCTCTTATTTCTCTCCTTTTCAGTGTTGTGACCAAGTCACTAAACCTGGAGCCACAAGTCAAGTCATTTTCAATTTGTCTTGAGTTAAGTCAAATCAAGTCAAGTTAATCCAATAGGTCGAGGTCAACAGGGTACGATTTACCCAGTGTCACGTCGCATCACTAAATGCTCCGAACTTGCAGAATTGGCTTCACAATCTGAAATGTGTATAGCAGTTTTATACATTTGAATATTACAGTTTATCATTTTCAAGGAACAGTTGAATTTGACAACAATTTGCTACTCACATGTTTTCACGAAAATAGATCACTGAAGGTCAACCCAAGTCAAGTCATGTCAAGTTAAGTCACAGGATGGCTTAAGTCAAGTCATCCATTTTGTCAAAGTGGTATCAAGTCATATTGAACATAGATTAAAAATTGTATACATAGAATAGGCATAATAATTTGTTTTGACTCAAACTACTTAAGTTACTTTAACACCAGACTTGAGTCAAGTCTTTGGCAAAAAGTGTCTTGAGTCAAGTCTTTTAAATATATGACTGGAGTCAACTTAAGTTAAGCATAATACAGCCATCTTCACATGGGTTGATTTCCTAACTAACCTGTGGGTTTGCCTTGATCCCTTATTGTCTTTGTATTTAATTTGGTTCCCTGGAGATATTGATGACATTCCTATGCATCTATCTATGTTTCTTTATCAGGCAATGAAGAAGATGTCATCTACGGACACACCCCTAGGAACTGTAGCTATGATGCAAGCCAAGCAGAAACAGATGCAGATGCCATATGTGTTCCTTAGTGGAGGCGCTGCCAAAGCTCTCACCACGTAAGTCATGCAGTCATAGATTAGGAGTTGCAATTCTCGATACACTAGGTCTATCGATAAATCATCGTCATTTTTCATTTGATATTAGGTATGACGTTCTGCCTGAAAATAGGTTATTTTGTTTTTACATTTCTGCACTTTCCTTTATTTTCAGCCGGATTTGGCCTGTATAGTCAAATTTTTCAGGTTTTTCAGGGTTTTGTTCATGCAAATTAATTCTCATGTCTGTTATGGGATTTTTAGATTTAGATTATCTTTCCAATGACACTGTATTCATTTATCAGTTCATTGATTGAAAGTTGCTAATAAATGTAAATCTAAAAATCCTCCTAAGTTTGTTTCAAAGACCATAGAAATGTGTGACCTAATAACCCACTTAGACTATAGGCCGTGCATGTTTTATTCCTTCAGAAAACAAATCTAGCACTCTCCATGTAGGGCACAGATGAAATGTGGTTTAAAATGAAGCTAATATATGCCTGATCAATATTTTACCTTATCCCACGTTCGTAGGTTGCACGTTATGACCCTAGACCTCGATTTAGGGTCAAAGGTCACATGTGTTTCAATGGGAAGTCAAAAACTAAATTTAACATGGTAAAAAAACTAACAAATGAGCTATTGACTATAAAAAGTATGTTATATTGTTGGGATAAGTGTTTTAAACAAAAAAGTCAATCACAACTTCGATCGTAGATCAATAGTTTTTGAACTGTGACCTTTTGAAAATTACAAGTTGGCCAAAATAGACCATTTTGGTCATTTTTCGCAAAATTGGCACAAAAATGACATGTTATCATCATTAAAAAAATATTTTGACTCAATATGAATTGATAAACCATGTTATAATGTTGGTTTATAGATGAACTTTACATTACAAGACATTTCAAAAGTCAATGGTGTCCGCATGCCATGGCAAACAGCTTTAATATCCTTCAAATTCATCGAAAATGGGTAAAATCTTAGTCAAATTTAAAGGATTTGAAACGTAACGTGCAATCTACGAACGTGGGATAAGGTGAATTTGTGTTAAGGGATATATTTGCCACCTTTTGGTAATCATTTCATGTGGGCCCCAGAGGTGGACTACAAGAGTGAACGATACAGACCAACGTCCCAGTGTCTAACTTTCTCTCATCATAATTAAGATTTAAAGTATCACTTTGGATGTTATAGTCCATGAGCGAAAAGTACCAGTGTCGTTCTGTGGGCAAATTTTAGATGAACTATCATTATAGAATTACTGGAGTAGAATGGGAAATGCCATAATTATAAAAACTGGGCCACCCACCAGTAGAATATAGACTAAATGCATAATAAAAACCTTCTTGGCCATAAAAGGTGAAGGCATTACTATAAAAAAATCTTTAAAACATCTATTAAAAAAAAATCACAGTTATTTACTTATATTACTTAATTTGATGTTTGTCTTTGCTATGACTGTAATTCCTTTCTTTTGTTTGATTCCACAGAAATTCCATCACCAAGTGATCAGACATGTCAGTCAGTACACTGGATAAATACTCAAACAGTGGATAGATTTACTGCTTTCACGAGTTCCAACACCTGCGTTCAATTGCAGTGAAAGCTGTTTTAATGTTAATATATTTCAAGACGGTGCTCTCAAAGGTTTGCGAGTGATGTAAACCAAATGAAGAAAAGTCAACACTGTGCATAACGGTTATGGGTAATATGGAGATGAAGTTGGTTGATTTTGACTCCCAACATTTGGCAGAAATATTAACCATAACATCGACAGAGTCTTGAGTGCTCGGAACCAGTTTGAAGTTTGAAAGCTTCTCTAGAACACACTTTCATTATGACTTGCATCAAATAACAAACATGATTTGATAGACAAGGCAATTTCAAGGCAACATGCAGTTAATACAAAATAACATAAAACACTTTTTATGAAAACAACTTTATTTCATTACTATAAGTGATAATTGAATTGAATTTAAAATGTTTGTGTGGCAATAACGTTTTGGCAAAAAAATTGATACTCTCATAATGAAAATTGTTGTTTTTTCAAGCGATAAGATGATGATAAGCGTAAGCTCCTAAATCCAAATTTGCTTAATTTGCTTAAAAGGGAACAGCTATACTGTAATGTAAATTCCTAATGAAATCATTGATTCTGATGCCACTGTAACTTCCTCATATGAAAATCAGTGGCAAATTATTTTAGCCAACTGTGGGGTCATTGTCCAAGTTCCTTTCCCATATATTGTTTTATTTTTATCAATTTGGTAATGTATGACTTGAAAGTCAAAGGAAACAAAAGTATATCAATTCACACGCTAACTATTTGTTTAGCGTGTTTAGATGCCCTTCTCTATGTTTGGCTCTTGAAATTCTGATGCATGGATGTGTCCAAGTTTTGTAGTATTGAGGGAAGGTAGTAGCAAGAAAAAAATGTCACCACCACGATTGATCAGTAGTGGGTAATTTAATGCAAATGGATGTGATCAAAATCTTGAACCAACACTTGACCATTTGGGCTACTAAAAACCCTTGTTTTACAGGCCCATCCAATCCAGATTTTGAAATTCTACATAATTATTTAACATTATTAAGTCAAATGTTCCTTTTATGTTCTCTTTGTATAATTAAAACTGGCATAATGGTTATTTATTAACATCGGATTACCGTAAAAGTGGTTATTTTTGTGCTTTTATGTTCAGCCTAATGATGTTTATGTGTTGAAAATCAAGGAAGATATACACACATATTTCTATTTTTCAAAAATTGTTATGGAGGAGCTAGGAGTATGAACGTTTCGCACAAAAATCCCCAATTTACCAGTAAATTATTTATCAACTACATCTTCGAGAAGTGTACTATATCCTCATTGGGCAGAAAATTCTGCCTAGATGTTTTGGCCAATAAACGTGCTTAGAGCAAAGGTGCATAGAAATTACATCAGGGTGAGTCAGAAAAAAATGTACTCAGCGTCATTGGTACAATATTCAATATTTTGTTCGGTTTCAAAAATGCAGTAACTTTTCCAAAATAGTCATAACTAGATAATGGTACCATGAAATGTTGTGATTCTTTTTGCTGATAACAGTAAATAAATGCAGCTATTGATCGCTTTTATATTCTGGTAAGAAATATTTTAAATATTCATTTTACTTTGAGTAAATTGTTTTTTAACTCGCCCTGTACACAGTTTTGGTAAAGTATGTTCAGAGGTCAAAAACATACAGAAGATTTTTCCTGCTCAAAGAAATCTAAAATTATAGTATAAGATTGCTTCACTGAGATATCTCGTCCATAATTGTGTATACAATCCCATCTAAAAACCTGAGTATCATGTATTTTATATAACTGTATATTGTTGCTGAGGGATAATAAAAAAGGTAGTACTTTCAATTTTATCTTCAGTTTTCGTTTTGTCTTCTTTAATTTTAGGCCCTGGTAATGGTGTGATATATTCAGGGTAGAAAATTGCAAATTCAATAAACTGACAAGTACAGACTGTAACAAGAAAATGTATACAATTGCAATTTCATATAACCCAATATTAAAGGTAGGTGTTCTGATTGCTGGCCCGATTTTCAACTTGATGTTTTCTATTCTACATGAAGGGTCATCCTTAAATTAGTAATATTCCAAAGGGTAATCCTTAAAATAGTAATATTCCACCAAAGTTTGAGTTGCGTAACTCTAAACTCTAATGTTTCTTATTTTGGAAGCACAAAGTGACTTGAAATTTGCCCATTGAGTAGTACACAAACTGGCCAGGTGGTCAACCACCTTTGGCAGTAATTCACTTGATTTTGGCCTATAAATGTCTAAATAGAACATTCAAACATTTTACAGAAATAATGGGAAAAAATATGGGGTTTCTTCTGATATCAAATATGTTGAGCAAAAAAGCATAAGTGATCTGGACATCCACCTTTAAATTCATGCAATGTCAACATCTTTTAGACTAAGTGCTTGTATTGACATCGAAGAATTTTATTTGATATTTTTATAGGGCACAGAAAGATTTCAGAAAAATTAAATTAAATATTTTCACATTGTTTGATATATAATATACAAAGAAACCCTCTCATGAAAGATTTCTTTAAAAAAAATCAGTAAAAATGAAAAATAAAGACATTTTCTCAGCATTTCTGAAGGTATATTTTGGTGCTTTTCACTTTTTTCCCTTCTATTTTGGTTAAAAGTCACTACCAATTGAATCAGGGAGGTCATGACTAAGCACGAAACAAGCCATGGGTGGTCTTCAAGGTTATTTTGAATAAACATGAAACAAATTAGTGAGACGCCATCTGTGGCCTTTTAGATGAATATGGGTAGTTTCGATGTGATCACATAGAAACTCAAAATACTAGCAAATCCATGAATTTCATATGAAATACTGCAAATTAAGCTCTATATTTTGGGTGGTAGATAGTACGTATATAAGCATTATGTATAATATGTGAAAAACCCAACTTCTGAAAAAAATTGAGGGCTCCCTCCATGAAGGATCTCTTAGTGCCCCTTAAACTGTTTTTGGTTACAAATTATGACCAATCCACTAGATCGTCTAGAAATCGGTTTGGGTCAATTTCATCACAGGATACATTCTTGTTTTTTAGAAATTAAATGGTTAGGGTATCATCATGCAAGGACCATAGAGAACTACATAATTCCTTTTCAAATAAACTGCTCAAAAAAGTTCGGATTTTTTTTTCTCAAGCACATCATTTTCAAATATCTCGAGATATGTTCATTCAGTGTTATCTATCAGTGTAAAGCTAATGTGTTCATCTTCAAAATAATACCCAATTTAAAGCAATCCCATGTTCCAATCCTCAGCCTCGAGGACATGGGTAGGTCAAAATCAACACTATTTCATGCTCAAAAGAACAACTTTGTCGTCTGTTCAAGTGTTGCATTGACCAGTACAGTGTAGAGGGCTTGTACCGAATACTCACGTCACGTATCACACTTCACGCTATTGGTGTTAATCACACATCACGCTGGTGTTTATAAATCACGTAATTGGTGTTTATCACGTTCACGTGAATCACACTTCACGCTATTGGACATTAAATGAAATTCATTGCGCAAAATATGAATATACTTGACCAAAGACGAAATTTACTTTAACAAATGCAACCTTCAAAATTTGGGGACGAATTCAAACTTAACGAGATATGAAATATAATGAATAAAGTGTTAAACTAACTGGGAAAACCTATAGTTAATATTAATAACTCCTTGCTATAACCTAACTGATTGAGTGGTTTCGGAAAGTGATTTAAAGGTATATTATGTGATCTTTCCAGGGAACGCCCTCAACATCGAAAACAAAATTGAAAGAAGATTTTCTTGCAGATTTACATTAATGATCATAAATCGTACATACATTCCAAGTTACAGGGCTATACGATTCTTAATTACTTCAAAATCATGATTTTAGAGTGAAAATAAACTGTCGGATAATCCGACAGTTTATTATTTTCACTCTAAATTCACTCTAAAACCATGATTTTGAGGTAATTAGGAATCGTATCGCTCTGTAACTTGGAATGTATGTATGATTTATAATCAGAAATGTAAATCTGCAAGAAAATCTACTTTCTAAAAAAAATAATGAATAGAGGACGCTCTCTGGAAAAGATCACATAATATGCCTTTAATAGTGTTGTCTCGAGAAATAGAACCATGCCTCACTACTGCCTTGATATCACCATTCCCCTTCCCCTTAATTAATTCACACGAAGCGCAGAGAAATCGGTAGTTTTAAGATGGTCCAGATGACGCTAAAACGTCCTTTTTAGAGGGGACGTCCCCCCACGTGAAAAGGGAGCCTCTATAATATGCTGCCTATGGTCGACGGGCACAGGGACATGTTGTATCATTTTTATCAATCCGATCCTCCTACTTTAATTGGTATTGGTATAGTATGAGGCCAAGGTTGGTTTTCGCAAACTTCAGGTAAAATGCCTGTGTAATCAAGCTTGTCCTGTAATAGAATGTCTGATTTGTGTACTGATAATTAGGCCTATACACATCAATCAAATATCATATACAATACCTGTTTGGCTCCAATAATACTCATTTTGGTAGTCAGATACAGGTCAAAACTAGTCAGTTTCGGTGTTCACAGACATGCCTGTGTGAATCAACCTTGCCCTGTTATTTAGATCATTCGGTAAATTTAAAAATCTATCAGTTACGATAACTGACACATTTGTAGCTATCAACCCATTATTCAAAATGGCAAACAAATTATATTTGTAAAGAAAAAAAACCAACAGCAATTTTGTTGAAAATGGCTTATCCAACTCAACAAATTGATCTCAAGTTCATGACAAATTCCATGGTACTGAAAACTCCTAGAATACTCAGTCCTGATTCCCAATAATTCTGACCCATCCTGTATTCTCGCAGAAAATCTATCATTAATAAATTAGTTCCCACAGCTGAGACAGTGTTTTTCTTCTTCTCTGCCCTACTTAATTAAAGGTATATTATGTGATCTTTCCATGGAACGCCCTCAACATCGAAAAAAAATTGAAAGCAGATTTTCTTGCAGATTTACATTTCTGATCATAAATCGTACATACATTCCAAGTTACAGGGCGATACGATTCTTAATTACTTCAAAATCATGGTTTTAGAGTGAAAATAAACTGTCGGATATCCGACAACTTATTTTATTTTAGTCTAAATTCACTCTAAAACCATGATTTTGAGGTAATTAGGAATCGTATCGCTCTGTAACTTGGAATGTATGTACGATTTATGATCAGACATGTAAATCTGCAAGAAAATCTACTTTCTAAAAAAATCATGAATAGAGGGCGCTCTCTGGAAAAGATCACATAATATGCCTTTAAAATGATACATGATCCAAATAATTGCATAATGAGTGTTGTAGTGTTTATGCAAACGTTTATCGTATGCAATGCCTCCCATACCTTTACACGTAAAACATAAAAATAACGTGTTGTAGTGTTTATTAAGTGTTATCAGAAATATAAACGCTTCTTTTTACAGTGTACCACTACCCCAACATTTCAAACAATGTAGCCCACACCACATAAGCAATATTTAAAACTCCCGCCAAAGAAAGGAAGGTTAAAACCACTCAAGCAGAACAAATCCCGGTTTATTTGCGGAATAAAAATCAAATTTATCTCCAAATTTCACCCACAAAAGTATGCAAATAATAAATAGCTATACAAGTGATATGAAAAGTTGATATACCGTATAATGGTGACCAAAAATAAACCCTGCCCTATGGACGGATGGATATCTCAGGTAGGGTTAGTAGGGTTAGTAATTTCACAAAGTTTTAAAATTGATCATTTCGACCAAAATTGAAATCTACCATCTTTATTTGGAATTAATTTTCAATGCTTCAGTGGGTAGAGAATCCCAACACTATCTAAATTTAGGGTATTTCTTAGCAACAACATATAAGGGAGGGTGGTTGGGATTTGGGTGGATCATGAAAGTGGGTGATAGAGAGGTAATTAATCATCATGATCATGGTAATTCCAACTGTATCATACTTTGTTTTAACGGCCTGAAATAACAACATATTTGTCGCTGGTTTGTCATCGAAATTCAACTATCAATGTGGTTCGGAGCAGGGGCGTCAATCCTGTATGGACGAGGGGCAAGGGCGCATATCCCGGGGGACGGGGGGGGGGGGGGGGGGGACGCCCCCACTTCCTGACACAATATCAAATGTCCCCCCCACCCCCACTTTTTGTGGTGATACATCAATCAAGGTTGGCGATCTAGTGAAAAAATGGCAATGTCCTCCCCACTTTCAAGATTGGATCTGCGCCCTTGGCGGACATGTCCCCCCATGTTTTGAGGTGGGGTGGACATAATATCAAACGTAGTCCCCCCCCCCATGTTATGAGTTTGCGTATGATTGAAATAGAACATTTTAGAAACACCTAATAGTCCGTTAGTTTGACAAAAGGAATCATGGAATTATGATGGTCAAAAGTAAACAGACGGAAAATGTTTCGCGCGCTAAACGCGCATGTGTCCCAAAGATGTAATAAGTTTGGGATAGAAGCTTGTTTGAAGCAAAAATGTACCTCAATCATAGCACAAATAAATGTGAACTCAAAATGTTGGTGAAAATAAAAAAAATAAAAATTGTAATTCTCAATTGTAGACGCGAGCGGCAACAGGAAATTAAAAAAATCAATTGTGAAGGGCCTTATATTATAATTATATTCTGATTGCAAACCCTTTTAATAGATCTGGCTGTAGATCCATCCCTGCAATTTTATTGCCGGTTTTGAAGACAACCACATCGCCCCCACAAACCTTTTACTATTTTTTTTGTACAACTGTCTTTATGTATGTGCCCCTCCCCCCCCCCCCCCCCCCCCCCCATGTTGCAAGAAGCTGGCTACGTCATCACTGCTGACATTGACCCTTTTAATATATGCTATTAATTATTACATTTGGGATTATTACACAACGTAGTCTTGATCTGCGATGATTTTAATGCCAAACTAGGATCAGATGTCGCTAAGTTTTCCTTCCATGACCTCACCAACCGGAACGGGACACATCTTTGTAACTTTATAAATGAATTCAATTTGATTGTGAGCAACACATCTTTTAGGAAGCCCCAACGCAAGCTGTGGACTTTCCAGTACCCAGACTCTACCAAAGCACAGATTGACTTTATCTTAGTAAGGAAGAAGTGACGCAACTCAATTCGCAATGTAGAATCATACAGCTCCTTTTCGACAGTTGGATCTGACCATAATTGTAACAGCCAGGGTACGACTGAGTCTCCGAGCTCCAAAGAGAAGTGCAAATAAATTGTGCTCCCTGAACTTCAAAGCATTGATGCCGTAGAAGTGGTAAATCGTGTCAGCCTACTACAAGACGAACTTCCGGACCGTCCTGCCCAGGAGAATTACAACCGCCTTTCAACAGCTTGTCTTGATGCAGCTAAAGCAGTACTTCCCAAGAGGCCTAAGAGGAACTTCAAGTCCATATCACAGTGTCGATCTGTAAGAGCGACAAGAAGTCGACTTCAAAATGCAATTAATTGACCAGGGTGATGCTACTATTCAACCCCGCCCGCCACGAGCTTAAGGAAGCATATCTCTCAGAAGAGGAAAACTTGCTACTTGCTAAACGAAAAGATCTCACAAATTCAGCATGCATCCCATTCCACAAACACACAGAAGCTTGGAGAGTCATCAATGAAATTACTGGGAGGAAAGTAAGAAAACCATGCAGCAATGTTAGCAGGCTCACCAGTTGAGAGGATCACAACCTGGCTGCACCACTTTCAATACCTTCTTGGAAAACCCCCAACTGTTCCAGACTCCGTCTTTGACATTACACCAGTAGTGGAAGGCACTCTCCCAATCATTGTAAATTAATTTTCCTTAGACGAAGTCAAGTCTGCTCTCAATCAAGCTAAACCAGGAGGGGCCATTGGACTGGACAACATTCCACTTGAGCTTTGGAAGTCAAAGCATTTCCGATCTCATCTACTGGAAATCTGCAACAGATCATTGATTCACCATGAAATCCC
Organism: Ophiura sarsii; assembly: GCA_035610835.1. Taxonomy (NCBI): domain Eukaryota; kingdom Metazoa; phylum Echinodermata; class Ophiuroidea; order Amphilepidida; family Ophiuridae; genus Ophiura; species Ophiura sarsii. The sequence goes on from CM069441.1 coordinate 27,348,259, forward strand.
TAGCCAGTGGTTTAGTGAGTGCCATAATTCCTATCCCCAAAAAAGGAGATCTCTCTCAACCAACCAACTACCGAGGGATTAGCCCTATAACCATACTTGTAGTGGATATGAGGTTACGTGAATGTGCCGCCAAAAGGGTCCCATTTTCACCATCTGGTAACTGAAGGACCCCTTTTCAAAGCCATTCTTGGGAAATCCTTAAAATCCATAAATTTTCAAATATAGAGATCAATTATGGGTCACCGGTAAAGATATGAGTCTATAACGTGATTTATAAACACCAAATGCGTGACGTGTGATTAACACTAACTAACGTGATTTATAAATACCAATCGCGTGATTTATAAACACAGCGTGAAGTGTGAAACGTGACGTGACGTGACGTGACGTGACGTGAGTATTCGGTACAAGCCGTGTAGAGTGATGCTCTATTGACTTTTGAGCATAAAATAGCGTTGATTTTGGCACATTCAGATAACGACCTACCCATGTTCTCAAGCAAGTTGATCCGCCACATACCAGAAGTATATTTAATGTCATAAATAAGCTCAACCATACTCCTGTCAAAAGGATATGATAGATGCACATTGCACATTTGTTATTTTAAAATGTAATTTCATGACATTTGAAAATGTTCATAACAGCAGGACCCTAATTGAAGGTCACATAAACAAATGTGTCTTTAAATTTAAAAGTTCCTGACACATATTAGCACATTTTAAATGTACTTCAATTGTTGTTGGCAGATGTGTCTATATATGAAAGTTCTTAGTGACACATATCTGCACATTTCAAATGTACATCAATTGTTGTTGGCAGATGTGTCTATAAATATGAAAGTTCTTAGTGACACATATCTGCACATTTCAAATGTACTTCAATTGTTGTCCATAGATACACAATTGTAAAAACTCATTGATTGACATCAAAAATGGAAATTTTAATCAAGTTTTACCAAGGAAGAAAGCGATCTAACCCAAGTCCTTCCCTAGAATAGAAAAATCTAAGAGGAACCTATCTTGACATTATGAGGTCATAATTATTAATGGGACTATTGATTTTACCCAGGAAGACAGATGACAAACCTATAGAAACCTCACAGGTATACTACCTGATGAGGTATCAAACGACCATATTCATTCATTTTCCAATGGTATTCATAGTAAGAATTCATAAGCCTACCAGACAAGTTTTCCCAAGGTAGAAAGAGATCTAACCCAAGTTCTTCCCTAGAATAGAAAAATCTAAGAGGAACTTAACTTGACATTATGAGGCCAACATTATTAATAAATTTTGTAAAATGTATTGATCTCTGAAAAGTCAATAACAAATGAACAAAAAGAATGATTTTGTGATTCTGGTGATCAAAAAGGTGTGTACCAAACTTGAACACCCCTTGAACACTTCATTAACAACCCTTGAACACCCCTTGAACGCTTCTTTAACAACCCTTGAACACTCCCTTAAACAACCCTTGAACAACCCATAGAACACCCCCTTAACACCCCTTGAACACCTCTTGAACACTTCTTTAACAACCCTTAGACACTCCCTTGAACACCCTTGAACACTTCTTTAACAACCCTTGAACACCCCTTGAACACTTCTTTAACAACCCTTGAACACCCCCTTGACCACCCCAATAAACACCCCTTGAACACTTCTTTAACAACCCTTGAACACTCCATTAAACACCCTCCCTTGAACACCCCTTGATGACTCCTTCAACACCCCCTTGAACGCCTAAACTCTGCAAATACATTTGTCTGATTCGAATTTCCATTTATATAGATTTGTTTTGCATGGAATATATTATAAATCAGGTTAAACTTAAAGTGAACAATCTTGTTTAGAATTCTATTCTTAATTTTAAACATGAATATGTTACACCAGTCATTTCGTGGTGTCAACTTTTGTTCCCAATATTTAATACATTTTTCTTGTTGTTTATCTTGATTTAACATCATATAAGCATGATAAGGACTGATATCCAAACTCTCAGCGGTGTTACACCGGTATTACACCGATGTTATACCGGTATTACACCGATATTCTATACAAATATCGGTGTAATACCGGTATAACATCGGTGTAATACCGGTGTAACACCGCTGAGAGTTTGGATATCAGCCCTAAATGTTCTTCGAACTTAACATAGAAACATGTCACACATTTTGGTCATTTATTTCAAAAAATGTATTTTGTTAAACTTGTTCACACCATCTTAGATCTCCTTTTTTGATTCTGTCTTTCAAACGTTTTAGGTATTGATGTTATCAGTTTGTGTAGATTTAACATGTTAAAAGGACATTTTATAATATTCTCGAGTTCTCTCAAGTTAACAAATCTATTCTCAACAATAATATGACTTAAATGATATTATATATGAGCGTGTATCCATTTACGGAAAAACAACACTTTACCACCATTTCTTACATTATCATTACCCCATAACATAGCATTGTTTGTGGTATTCTTATTATGTTTATTTTGTAAACAATACCATGATTCTAATAGATCTTGATACAAAGATGGTAATTTACCTTTAGTTACATCATATCATCTTCACGTTTACAGTTGAGATCAAGTAAAAAGGATAATCCACCAAGTGGATCAAACCATTGTTCACAACTCGTTTCCAAGTGCAAGTGGCATCTTCATTCTGGTCAAGTAATCTTGAAATCCATTTAATTTTTTAGAGCTAGCATGTGATATTCTAAATTAGGCATATTTGAGCCACCATATTCCATATATCCAGTGATTGTATCTCTTTTGACCTTTTCACAGTTAGAACCCCAAAGATACCTGAATATTTTATTGTTGATTGCTTTTATGACATATTTTGGAACATTTTTTAAAAGATCAAGATCTTCTTTAAAAAGAAGTTGCATTATACAAAATTTGTGATATTCCCAAGGTTTTTATTATACTACCTTCCCGTAGTATGAAAGTGAACTCACTTTCCAACCATTTAGAATTGTATCTATTTTGTTCATTTTGGGTTTCCAGGGTCTTCTGCTACTTGTTTGTCTTTGCTGAAATAAACTTCTAGACATTTCACCGGATTGTTTGTCCATTTGATGTCTTTGTTTAAATTTACAGGTATTGTTTTACCTAACCACATGCCTTCACTTTTGCTAAGGCCCTGTCACACCATAACGTATCGCCTCAACGTATGCGAAATATCGAAAAATACGTTGGTGTACGTTGGCGTACGCTGATATAAGTTAGGGGTACGTTGGGGATACGTCATTTACGTTAAGAGCACGCTGTGATACGCTGTGACAATTTGGACCACGAAAAAATATTGAGCATGCTCAAAATTCCTCGACGTACTCAACGTGTGCTTAATACGTTCTGCATAAGTTCCCGGTAAGTTTGTGGTACGTTAAATATACGTTGACATACGCTGACATACGTTAGTGGTACGTTACTCGTACGTTACTCGTAGGTTGGTATACGTTAATGATGAACGTAGCGGGGGAAACGAACAGCCAACGAGTTGATACGTATATGTGCCGTATGTCTAACGTATGCCTGACGTATTTCCAACGAGTTTCGACGTATTCTCACGTATTCACCTTAGCCGGGCGATCGTGTAAGGCCCTGTCGCGTATCCATAGCGTATTGAACGTATACATAGCGTATGTGGGATGTGAAAACACCCCTACATTAGTAATGGAACAACCGTAGAGTGCATGTCAACTGTTTAAATATTGTTTGAATATGTATTAATATTATTTACTTAAGCCAATCAGCGCTGTGATGGTGAATAGTCATTGACCAATCACAGCGCTGTGCTGGTTGATTAGGGCGAGAGCGGACAGAGATTCGTTCTCTTAGGCCGTGTTCCCACATAGAACAAAATCCCGAGTAGTCTAGACTAGTCCGGACCCGGTCCGGACTAAATCGCTAGTGGGAACGCGATTCAAGTAATCCCGGTCCGGACTGGAAGTGGTTTTTGTTATTTTGCTGAGTCATCGTTGTGACGACCACTTATGTGGGAACGCAACTTTCAAGTGGGTCCCGGTCCGGACTAGTCCGGACAGGGACAACTTCTACTTATGTGGGAACACGGCCTTAGCTCGTGTTACATTTCAACCACGACGGACGCGTCGTGATAATTGTCTCTTCGTTCTCTTCGTTCATCATTTGTATTATTTGGAGCAACATATGATATAATAAACTACCAACTATGGTGAAGAAAGCTACGTATTTGTGTTAAGAACTTTCATTATTCAATGTAAGAATTCCACTCTTACACGTATGACTAACGTATTGATAGCGTATCACTAACTTATAACATACTTATGACAGCGTATCACAGCGTATGCGAGCGTATGACTAATGTATGCTTAACGTATACTTAACGTATTCGTATCGTATGTCTGCCGGGTTCGACGTATCGTCAGCGTATCCTCGACGTACAACGAACACGTGGCTTATTATGCCGCTGTAGCACGTATAAATACCGCGCCGATCTCACATTACATCATTCCCGCCGATGTCATCAAGCAGTTAACAGGCCTCCCAAGAAGAAGCAAGCAACCAGGGGCCGAGGCCGGGAGGAAAAAGCAAGAAGGCCAAGACAGACCATGAAGAAGTGAGGATGAGATACTCAAGGGACCCATTTATATACTCAAACCCTCCATAAGTTCCCAAAATACCGAATGCGCGCTAGCTGTACGGTAGCCCTGTCACACCATGGCGTATCGCCTGAACGTATAACAACGTATGCGAAATATCGAAAAATACGTTGGCGTACGTGGTGTACGCTGATACAAGTTAGGGGTAAGTTTGGGATACGTCGTATACGTTAAGAGCACGCTGTGATACGTTGTGAAAATTTGGAACACGTCGAGCCCGCGAAAAATTATTGAGCATGTTCAAAATTTCTCGACGTACTCAACGTGTGCTTAACTTACGTTCTGCATAAGTTCCCGATAGGTTCGTGGTACGTTAGACATACGTTTACAAACGCTGACATACGTTAGACATACGCTGACATACGTTAGAGGTGCGTTAATCGTCTTACGTTGTAGGTTGGACATATAGATTTACCCTTCTAGATATTTTAATAGTTATCATCTAGGCTGCGTTTACTTGAACTGGCAACACTTGTCCCGCCGTGTACGAAACTCAATTTCTGCAACGGCATAAGTCACGTGTTCGTTGTGCGCCGAGGATACGTCGAGCACGGCAGACATACCATAGGCGTAGCCAGGATTATTTTACCCGGGGGCACTCAGACTCTGATCAAGAAAAGTTGAAGGGTGCCCAAATAACTGAAATTGCTATGGTACCATCCACGCGGTGCGCAGCACCGCCCTCCGAGCTATGCTCGGACAGGGGGTGTCTGAGGGGGATGTGCCCCCCTCATAAGTAGAAAAAATTTTGGAACTCATTTGGTGCGATCTGGTGTATACTTTTGACCAAAATTTATCGTAAAGCCACCTCTTCATTTCCAATAAATATTTTGTTATTTATCAATGCACGAAAGAAGTTGAGCATACGGTATTATATACTGATATATTATTGATTATAATAAAAATTTAAGTACAGATGGTTGAAAAGCTCGAACAGGAGGGTGGATGCTCCCCCCTCAGAATTGGAAATGTTTTCAATTTCGAACTCATTTGGTGCGATAGGCTGGTGTATACTTTTGACCATAATTTTATCGAAAAGCCACCTTCATTTCCAATAAATATTTTGTTTTTTGTCAATGCACGAACGTGACGAAAGAAGTTGAGCCTATACTGATATATTCTTGATTTAAGTATAGAATGGTCTAAAAGCTCGAACAAGGGTGGGGGGGGGGGGGGGGGGGGGGGGGGGGGGGAGTCTGAGGGGGATGGGGATGTCCCCCCTTCCCTGAGAATTGGATTTTTTTCATTTGGTGCGATCTGGTGTATACTTTTGACCAACATTTTATCGAAAACAGCCACCTCTTCATTTCTAATAATTATTTTGTTTTTTATCAATGCACGAAAGAAGTTGCGCATACTTATGCTAATATATTCTTGATTTAAGCATAGATGGTTTAAAAGCTCGAACAGGGGAGAGTCTGAGGTGTGCCCCCTCCCTCAGAATTGGATTTTTTTTTGCTTTTATTGAAAAGCAATCACTTTATTTCCGATCAATATTGGCTTTTTATATACACATATGCCAGTCGAGCCCCCCCCCCCCCCCTGTATCCGCGCTTGTGGCACTGACCAAATCGGTGTGGGATCCAGGCCGCTTCCGGGCCCCGGTGGGTTCCAGGGGAAAAGCCCGTGGGACTAAGGGGGCACTACTAAAGGCTTTCTGCAGACTGCAGTTTTTAAGGTCATGGGAGGGCTCTCCTGCTACATATTACTGTCAATAAAGACATTTTCTTTTGGGTAATTCTATAATCTTCTTTTTTGTACGTTTCATGAATATCAAAATCTTAATTTAAAAGAAAACTAAAGCTGCAAATCAAAATCATATATTTTTGAAATTATTATTATTACGCGCGCGAAAAATCTGCTATTTTACAGTTTGCTATGATTGAGGCTTGCCTTCATAAAGCTAAAGTTAATGTTTGATGTCACATTAGCGCGTAGCGCACAAAATGTAATACTAATTTGTTATGAAGCTAAATGTAATGTTTGATGTCACATTAGCGCGTAGCGCACAAAATGCAATACTAATTTGTTATGAAGCTAAATGTAATGTTCGAAGGTTCATGCGGACTTTTTTGCTGATAACAAACTTCTAAAAAGAAATGTAAATATTTTGAGGTTCTAAAACATCCACCCACCCTTGGCCTTCACCCATCCGCTCGGCCCGCAGGCCCTCCTGAAACTGACAACAAGAAGTGAAGTCACACAATGACTGGTCCCAAGTCTTATCGTTTGGGGCATGTGCGCGCTATGCGCGCAATTTTTTTTGCTATTCTACCTATTTTGCCAATTATCGCTGGTACAAGCTTATAAAACTAAAGCAAATATTATTTCGAGGCACATGAGTAAAACACGCAAAGTATTGGCTTCTCAACACTAACTAATCTAATAATGTCATGATCGAGATACATTTTGGCTTAAAACTAGATTCCAAAATTAAAGTTAACGTTCATGTCACGTGCGAGCGTAGCCCCCGATTTGTTTGGGGCTATTTTACATAAATTGTGCCGCGATTGAGATACCAACCACGCAAAATTGACTTCTTTACATTAATTTTGCCAAGATTGAGATACATTTTTGCTTCTATAAAATGTTTTTTAAATTTTTTTTTTACGAAAACCCCTGGATTCTTTATACTTATTTGCCACGCTTGAGATAAATGTTGGCCTTATGACACTGCTTTTATTGTTAAATGTTTTGCTATTTTACCCAGTTTTGCTAGGATTGAGGTACATTTTGGCTTCAAACGATCTTCTTAATTTGGAATGAATTTATTTTTTGGGGGAAGGGGCGCGGCACAGGCACATACAACCATTGTATTTAAACGTCATAATTTAACTATGATTTCTCTTATCAAAATTGAGACGACAATGGCAACATTGGGGGACAGGGGAGAAGGAGCGGTCGGCCCCTTCTTAACCCTCTGGTTACGCCATTATTGCCTTGATATGCCGGAATCTGTGCCTGTAACGTACAAAATATTGGATGGGGGCATGGATATTTACTATGTAACAAAAAAGAACTCTATACCCTCTACTATCTCTCTTTTTTTCTTTCTTTTTCTCCTTTTTCTTTCTTTTTCTTCTTCTTCTTCTCCTTTTTTTTGTTTGTGCCAGGGACCCGGGGGGCACGTGCCCCCCAGGCCCCCCTGGCTCCGCCAATGCATACGCTACGAATACGTATCGCATACGCTGTGATACGCTGTCATAAGTTTGTTATAAGTTATCAATACGTTAGTCATACGCTTATGTATGCGTTTAATACGCTATGGATACGTCCATTCCATCACCGATGTTGACGCAATTCGCTGGGAAATTGGACGTTCTCGGACAATGTGACAGGGCCTTTAGATTCATTATTACACACGAGGCAATACTGACTTTTTTATTGTATCTATAACAGTCGTAGCAGAATGAATATCATTTACAAACATTGTAGTATCATCAGCTCATAGTGTTATTTTAACTTCAATCAATTACTATACTAATTACCAACTTTTTTACTAACTTTTCAATTGCAATCTTTAAGTTGAAGCCATTAATGTGGCACATTAAATACACAAACCGTTAATTATAATTAATTGCTACACCATGAAACACTAATGCATGATTTACCATTCATCATTTATCATTTATAGTTTTCCATTATTATACATGGGTATAAAGCAGGGAGGTGTCAAACACCTCCCTGTATTAAGTGTGAAGTAGGCCTAAATAAGTGAAAACTTCATTTTTAAATCAAATTTAGTTAATTTGATACAAAAAATGACGATTAATTACCGTTCATGAGTATTATTCGTATTTACAAATGACCCGACCTGACGATATCTCCGTAACTAATTTTGCGACCATTTTGCGACCGTGCGCGCAGGCAGTGGCGTGCGCCGGATATTGTGAGTGGGGGGGGGGGGGGCACCTGGCCATAAATGAAATTCCCCCGACTATTTTTGTAAAGAACTGCGCGCGTAGCGCGCGATTGTTTTTGAATTTACCCCTTTTTTTGCACGATTGAGCTACATTTTGGCTCTAAACAAGCTTGTACCAAAGAATATTGCATTTTGGGACGACATATGCGCGCGTAGCGCGCGAAAAATTTTCATCTGTGTTTTTGACTATCATAATTCCATGATGCCACTGACCTAGCCTCCTTCTCAATTCCCCCGACTGGCCTAAGTTTCCCCCGACTGACTCAATAGTGGGGGGGCCGCGGCCCCCCCCGGCCCCCCCGGCCCCCCCCCCTTTGCGCACGCCACTGCGCGCAGGATATCTGGAAAACTAAAGGGGCTAGGACCTTCAAATTTGGTTAGAATACTGTTAATAAGATGAGCTTTAAAATGAACTAGAATGGGGACTCTAACCCTATGAGAACATATTTGTTTATTTTATAGCCTTATATAATCAGCTTTTATTTGCTCTTTGTCCCAATACTCTAGGATAAATAGTTTTTGAGATATCTTACGCGCAAGGTGTCCTCGTAGTAAGGTGATCCAAGATGGCCGCCGTTTCCATGGCAACGGGTCACATGACCGACCAAGTAGTGATATTTTTTATCCTACAACACTAAAGGTTTAAGTACATACCCAATTCACATTAACAGAACCTTTAATATTGGAGAAAAAATAGTTTTAGTAAAATGTGCTCTCAACCCCTACTTCCCCCTTAAATGATGTTCCGGACTACGGGTGCGGGTGTTCTGTCGCAATGTTTCCTATGGTTTGATGGGTGACATGCTGCCAATTCAGAGTCACGGAAAAGTTACGGAAATCGTTTACGAAATTTGGTCACCACTGGTTCCGTAGGCTGAGTTACGAAAGTTATTCGCCGTTCAATTCCGGCGTAGAGGGGACTGAACCGCTCCACATAATCACTGACCACAGAAATGTCAAGATTACCTGTAATAGGAAATAAATGTAATATATTTAAATTTGTATTTAAGAAATCCCCTTTCTTTTCCGAAAGCCCTTTTTATTCAACAATTGTATTCATATTAGGCCTATTGTAGGCAATTCTTAGTTTATTTGCGGTGGAAGTGGAGGAGGGGAGGGGGGCACGCCACCCCCTCAAAATACAGATGATGTGTTTTTAACACCATACTGGATCATTTTATTGTTAGCATGTCTTGGTGTCTGTGTTCATGATTATATGTATATCTTTTGTGTCATGCATTTTGTGTATGTTGTATTTTGTATAATGTCGTTTTGCTGAATAAATAACAAACAAACAAACATTTCCAATATTTTGCACACTTTGCGCGAATTAGTCTCACTGTTTCTTCCATTTTTGCTTGATGCTTGAAGCACAATTTGTTATACAAAATAGCCTAAGAAACGTTTTTCTGGACCATTTTAGTTAACAATGAAAAATGTTAACAATGATAAAACACACATCAATTATTTTTGGGTCGACAGCAGTGGCGTAGCTCAGGGGGGGGGGGGGGGGGGGCGGCAGGGGGGGGGGGCAAATGCCCCCCTGACGGAAAAAACCCATTTGTACCCCCGCCCCCCAGCCCCTCTAAAAAAAATTAAAAGGAGGAAAAAAACGAAAATAGGAAAATAATGATAAAATACCGAGATGGCGGGCGGTTATGTGTGGGTATATTCAAGGCAAATAGTCAAATAAGGCCAAATAGTACATATAGTTACATGTACTGTGCGATTTATTTTGACCGTGCGAAATTTTTTGAACCTCAATAACCTCACTATTTTTTTAAAAAGTGCGCCTAACATGGTCCATACCTCTGTTAAAATTCTTTCCTTGTTCAGCTATGACGTCATATCCATCAAATCCATCAGCGATAAACGAAGGAAGCGCGATTCTGTATATCTGATTGTCTTGTAGCGGAATGTATTCTGGGATAGTACATTCAGTACAACGTACCAATACATTGACCAGGCGATTATTTGGTGCCTTCGATAAATCGTAGGTAATCCAAATACCTATAATGGCAATGAGAAATGAAATATTGTTGAGTTTAAATATTCCAAGTAAGGTAACTACGAATCAGGAGGAGGAGTATGAAATCTTAAAGAAATATTATGGGATCTTTTTCAATTTTTCTCTCTGTTATAATGAAGTATGACTATCTGTATTGCGTTAACAATACGTTTGCATAACGTTTTCTGCGTGTACGCGGAGAGTATAGGAGTAAATTGTACAAAGGTCATTAGGTTAAACCATCCTCTACAGAAACATATGCATCTACGTAGTGCAATACCAATCACCTGTTAATTGATCCAAGTGATTGGTATTTTACTCCATCCAAGCATGTCGTCTTCTGGAGGAGGATTTTATAATAAGGACCCTCCGTGCAATCACCCTATAAACAGAACCTAATGCGTGCTGAGCCTGTTTCGGGGCTTGACGAGTGAACAACATCAAACAACAGAAACCATGATGGTTAAGGCCAAAAGGGCCCGTGTACCCTACGCAGAGGACAAGATTGAGTTCTTGCTGCGACTTCAATAGTTTGTATGCATCCTTGACCATGTTGACAGTACTGAGCACAGAAATCGCATAGCTCCGCTTTACCCCTACGTGCTGCATCAAATCATTTGATCCATTTGACCACTACTATTGGCATTAGGAATAATATTAAAGCTAGCACAAAAATACAAGTTAATGACCATAGCAATATTAACACAGTCTTTATTGGAAACGCACCTGACACCTGCAGAAATGCTCCCGGTAAATCAGCTAGATCGTATTCTTCAACTGCTTGCTCGAAGATTTCTCTGACGTATCTGCCTTCTATATCCACGGTATCGATTGAATTTCCAAACGGCATCATACTGATAATGTCACCAAAGGATATGTCACCTATCAAAATGATGTCAATTAAAATTGTGAAATACGGCGAACTACTCAATCAGGTACGTGACGATAAGGGCCATATTGGCGGTGTTGTTGTCACGCTTATGGTTCTATAATACTGTTGCAGTAGTTTGTGGAATATAAATAGCATATAAAATGCTAGGCCTATCGGGAATTTATGTATTGAAAACTTTATAATCTGCTCTTTGTTTTGATTTTGAATTAAGTCCAAAGTTGTTTTCTCCCAATATCTGTCAACTAGACAATAACTCTATACAGGGTGAGTCAAAAAGACTGCAATAGTGGAAAGAAGCCATTTCGTTTTCAAAACCAAAATGAATTTTAAAACTTTTTAAACGTTGCAAGAATGATTTATTTAATCCTAACTTTGTGTGGAAAAATGAAGTCGATCGCATTTTCCGTTTGTCTTTGGTGAACCTTTTGACCAGTGCACCCATTTTACACGTTTGTCCACGAGATACCCAAAATATGCATCAGATCGCAAAATGTGTCTCTCATTCAAATTTGAAAACTTGAGTTCATTTGTGAGTTAGCATAATCAATTAAAATCGTACCCATGCAATGAAAGCGTATAATGTTCTAAATTGTAATAAAAAATTGAAATTTTCCATTTTTTGTTGTTGTTGGCGGGATATTTAAATATGAAAATGCAATGTGTGCCATTTCAAATGAAAATCACTGTGCTCGTGGACAAACAGGTAAATTTGGTTGTGCAGCAAAGAGGGTCACCAAATACAAACGAAAAATGCGATCGACTTCATTTTCATTAAAATTCATTTTGGTTTTGAAAACAAAAGGGCTTCTTTCCACTATTGCAGTCTTTTTGACTCACCCTGGATAACCATGATAACTCTTATTCTTTTCATTTGTTTGACATTTCAGACGTTGTCGTCATTCGCTTGACATCCATCATTGAAATATCTACGGGTTATTATTTATGACGACAACATCGTGAATTCTGAGTAACATTATCCATCGATCACTGTCGATCGCTGACAAGATATGCCTGTGATCGAGTGCCCCTTCCCAGAGTGCGCCTACAACACCGGTGACGTGGACGCACAGCTCGCCCTGGAAATCCTAAAAATACACGCGCCAAACCCACCCACACTACAGCAAGGATCGAGAAAGTTAACCGATCTGTGTTAGCCGCGGAAGGTACATCCGAGGACTGGAATTACTTCCTCACACGTTAGACAGACTATGAAGAGGCAACCGAGATAATCAGTCACGGACGTCAGATCATGGTTTGGCCTCGTCAACCAAGTTGAATATGCGTTCTCAATGGCGACTACCATGGCCCCGTTCCGCAACCTCTTCAAGCAAGGACAGACATTCAATTTGGGACGAAACCCTTGACTGGCTCTTCCGTCAGACAAAACTAAGGATCATTAAGGAGATACATAACTGACTGGTCAAAAACTGGTATTGGATACTGGCTATACTGCAGAAGCACTGCCAATGTCATGCCGATGATACAGCTAAGCCATTCTGCTGTCGCGAAGGATGGAAAATCGTCTTGGTTGGCAGACGATTCACACACCCAGCCGAATCACGCTACGCACCAATCGAAGGGGATGTCCTCGCTGTGGCAGATACCCTTGACCGTGCAAGATATTTTGTACTTGGATGCAAATACCTTATCGTGGCAGTTGATCATAAACCACTCCTCGGCATCTTTGCAACGCGTGCCCTAGACGATATCAGCAACCCGCGCCTCCGCAACCTGAAGGAGAAAACACTTCGCTACCATTTCAGAGTGGTTCATATCCAGGGTGCGCAGAACAAGGTCTCTGAGTGTGTGTCACGCTACCCTACGGGTGACTCAATCACAGCCAAATACCCCTTGGAGGATGACGTAAGCTTCGCTTTGCACACACACACACACACCCCAGCCCACAGAATTCATGGCACTCCTACGTGACGACGCCCCTCCACAGAGCGATGTTGACATGTCACTTGAACATTGTTGAAGCTTCAGCGTCCACATCACTCGACAGCCTACAGTCGATAACCTGGGATCGTGTCAAATTAGCAACCACGAGTGAACAAGACTTGGCTAGTCTTGCCATCATGCTCGAAATCGGTAACCTGCATCACACACGACACGAATGGCCCGTATCAATCCGTGGATACTGTATATCAATTCCGTGATCCCCTTTACACCCTCGACGGTGTCATAATGTACAAAGAGCGGATTGTTATCTCACTAACACTGCGTGATGACTGCCTTCGGGGGCTACACTCCGCCCAACAAGGCGCGTCCATGATGACTGCGAGAGCCGAGTCGTCAGTCTTCTTACCAGGTATTACAACAGCCATAACAAACACCAGAGCAAGGTGCAGCCATTGTAATCGCATGGCGTCATCACAACCCAGCGCCCTACCAATGCCACGTTTTGAACCAGCTTACCGATTTCAGTGTATCTGCGCAGATTTACCTCCAGTACAAAGGCGCCAACTACCTTGTGGTTGTCGACAGGTACTCCAACTGGCGCGTTGTCGAGCGAGCCACTGACGGGGCTGCCGGGCTCATTACCCGCCTACGACGTATCTTCGCCACTTATGGTATCAACGATGAGATTACATTAGACGGAGGCCCTGAATTACCGCTACCACAACTCGCAATTTCCTTCAGCAGTGGTGCGTGCACCATCGGCTGTCATCCGTCGCCTTCCCCCACAGTAATTGCCGCGCTGAGGAAGGCGTAAGACTGTAAAGCGTATCCTCACTGACAACACGGGACACAGCGGTACGCTATACACCAACTCATTCCTGCTGAAATACACGCCTTTGCATAGCCCAGAGCCCCGTAAGTCAATACTTGACGACATGGCACGATCCAACTGCCGCCCATCCCCATTCCCAATGAAGGAGCGACACGACGGTCCCATGCGCCCGATGACACCACAGAGACAAATGCAACCTTAAACACCTATCCTGACCATCCGATCCTCCCAGCTACTCCAACTAACATAGCACTACATGGGGATCCAAACAGCGATTCTGTTACTCAGCCAGTTGGGCAGTTCCTGACACAAATTCTCTGCCTAAGTCTACACGACCTGCTATCCAGACACAAAGGATTCTACCCACGGCCCAATCGCACGCTACACTACCCGCGACAGGACCCCGAACGCCACAGCTAACTACGATCGATCCAGAAATGGCCAACGCTCAGCGACGATCCACGCGTGTCAAGAGACCACCTGAATCGACCAAGGACTATGACACTATAAACTCTAGTCGAACACTTTCATACTGATTTCTCAGCCCCTATCAATCATACCTGTCACCTGGACAGAGACTTGAGGGAGATAGACAATAACCTCTATAACTCTTATTCTTTTCATCTGTTTGACATTTCAGACGTTGTCGTAATTCGCTTGACATCCATTATTGAAATACCTACGGGTTATTTTAGTCAACCATATTGAAACCGCCCTGCGCGAGGATGGATAGATCATGTAGATTAATAGTGGATGATGCATGACTGGCCTACCCTTAGGCTAAAGCTTAGGATGATCACCATATAGCCACAAATGGTTCATCAAACACAAACATTGGCACAACTATTGTGCACCTGCCGACGGAAAACAAAGGTGTTATGTATCATCATGACATTCAAAAGGCTGTCTGAAATTGTCATGATATCTAACTAAATTAACCTACCTTGTGAAAGTGACGTTCTTATACCACCGCTATTCATAATGGCAAAGTCCACATGATTCCATCTATCTTCAGCTGGGAACGTAAGCGTCTCCGATATAAAGGCGTCTGCTATCATGTTACCCAGGTTACATTCCCTCATTCTGCAGCTCATCCTGTCTCCGTCAAGATGCACGTTCGTCGATCCAATCTGGGAAGTACCAACATTCCCGACCTCTACAGCCCATTCGTTAATCTCCGCTAACAATACGGGGTCTGAAAAAGGATTTTATTATAATTAAAGAAGATTACAATATAATAATAATCACAGCTACAATTGTTATAGCCAAACAAAGCTATAAACAGTATTTCAGGTCGTAAATAGCGGTTCGTTAATTAATTGACGAGCGGGACTGGAGGCACAAGGTTCAAAGCTTTTGGAAGAGACTGAACCGGGATGTTCATTCAATACAATGGTTATTAAACCGCAAATTGCACATTTGTTTTGTTAACTGCCAGCTAGCAATGACATTGGCGTTGGAGAGTACAAGCAAGCATTCCAAATAAATCCTCAAGCATTCCAAATAAATCCTCATTTAGGCAAACATGGCGTTAGAAATGCCTTATTTAGGCAAACATGGCGTTAGAAATGTTGTAGATCTGATGCTCAGGTACTATTAGATAGTCCATGTGATAACACTTTCTATCTCGCTATATTTAAAAGGGTAGAAGATTGAACATTACATTCCGAGTCTATTGCGTTGAAAATCCTTTAATATCCACTTCTATGTATTAACATATACTGTGGCCTAGGTTTATTCGTAATACGTAGATTCTGAAGTGGTCCCCGTTACCAAAATACCTATTTTCATTAAATTATGAGGTGATTGCATGTGCCCATGGTGTCAGTTATGCCAAATGCCAAGAAGTGTCATCCTAAAAAACACCATAAAAACAAAAAATCGCCTACACTCTCACCTTCTTCAATGCTTTTATCAAGAAGAATTGGATTGCCGGCCCATTCTGTTAATTTACCATCCTCGTCGAATTTGACATCTAATCTTCCAAGGTACTTTGCATAAGCATAGTCTGAGACTACAAGTACCGTGCCTTCAGGATCCTCATCCGGCGTTACAACCAGGGGGTACGGTCCATAAGGAACCTCGGCATCTGGTGGGTCGCCTAATATAGATAAATAAATAAATAAATAAACCATATCCAACACAACAAAGAAAACAAAGAGTCGTATGATTTTTTTCTAAACAAATCTCTGAAAGTGGCTTATCTAATTTTACCAGTAAGGCATCTGCTTTTTTCATTTCTTGAACAAGGCATGAAGAACAAATTATTGTTTCGAAGTCAAGTTAAATGGTTAGTTCAACTACCGTATTCAAGTTGCTTGAAAAAATAAGAAAAAAGCTGAAAGGCAAAAAAAAAAAAATGTTTTGCCTATCACAGATGTGACCTTTGCAGCAGAGACTATGGTCATATTGGTCTCTTTAGTCAAGCTTCGCTGCTTCAAACAAGTCAACAACATAACTATAATACTAGATCAATCATCAAGTGTGATTGATCCGGACTGATAGAGGCCTATTTCAACTGCCGACAAACAAGTGTTCAATTTTTCTTTTACCAGTGTATAGAAACGTATCCGTATGTCCACCAACGACGATGTCGACACCCCTGACCTTGGCCGCAATTTCCAAGTCTTTAGTAATTCCTGAATGACCCAAAGCGATGATCTTATTGATGCCCATAGACTCGAGGGAATCCACTTCTGCTTGCACTGCATCGATCTCATCAGTAAAGATAACGTCACCTTTATGAATAGAAAATGGTTTGTTTTAGTATAAATAATAATTCAACATATTCTAAAGGATATTTTAATCAATAATGATTAAATAATAGGCCGTTGATTTTTTTTTATTGGATTTGATTGGTGTTCATTCTTTCTTACAATGTGGTCGAATCAGTCAGGAAAATGATGAATCAGTTATATTTAAAGAATATTATGAACATTTTGTCGCAATTGTATGATCATTTTGGATGAGGTTATAGGTCGAGTGTTCTATTTATCCTTAGAAAAATAGCCTTGTCGAATCAATCAAGACAATGTGACTAACCTGTATCTAATGTTGGAAGAACATGTTGACCAAAAGTTAAAAGTTCAAAATTAATTTACTTGATACTGATTATTACATCATTTTATTACCATCGATATAATCTCACCTTTGAGTTTTTAAGGCACAGCACCTCCCTACTCCCGCCATCACGGATCATGCCCCATCTTTCACACACCACACGTTCCCCAATACCCATATCACACCCCTTAGGCCTACCCCTGGTCCTCTCTTGACGAGACTACCATACCGGCCCCACTGACCGACCAATGAAATTAACGCCTCACGCCCCTAAACTGAATATTCAATGAGTTATGAGGAAACACGATTAAAGCTTATTTCTGATTGGTTGAATGATAAAAATGTTAATGAGGGGATGACCCGACTTGGACTGTTTCAATAACTAAGAAGGGGTGGACAAAATAAACAGAAAACTCATTAATTATTTGCAAGATTATATCGGTACAAATCAACGATTTGGATAAAATATGCATCTTTTTCAGTAATGAATGAGAATAATGACTGCTTAACAACTGTTTTCGTGAATTTGTTTTGAAATCCTCGGGTTTTGTTCTGGTCATTCGGAATTGTCCCTCGGGGGCTCCGCCCCTCGGGACAATTCCTCAGACCAGAACAAAAACCTCTGATTTTAAAACAAATTCACGAAAACAGTTGTTACGCAGTAATTATTCTCTAAATCATAAAAGGCGTACAATTGGTAGTCTATATGGTGCACGAGTTTAGTTAAACGCGCGTTACACTACCCCCATACCAATGTTGTAAAGTTAGACACTTTTCAGTGAGTTAGACGCCTGTTTAAGTTAAACAAATTTTCGAATTATGCGATTTGTCAAAGTGAAACGCTTGTTTAGCTTTAACCCACGTTTAAATAGTACGAGAATACGGCCCACGATGTTTTCTATACTCACGGCTCTTGGAAATTTCGTTAGTGCGGACATATGTATATCCTACAACGCCAATGGATTCCCCTCCGACGTTTAATATCACACTTTTATTAAACAATCCGTCGATGACCGTTTCATTAGAGGCATCCGTATTGGCGCTGATAACTGGAAAATTGACGTCGTTCAAATACGGCGCCAAACCATCTGGATTCAAGTCAAATTCGTGGTTACCAAGTACCTGCAAGTAAGAGAGGTACATGTAATGTATACAGGTTGTAAGTTACAAAAGGTAATATTACATTTATGACAATGACAAAAAAATCAAAACAAAAATCTACAAAAATGCCAAAAACAAGTCTTTCTTGTAAATCTTGGTCATAGCTGAGCAGAAACTGTCATGTTATTAATCCAAAAGGTTAAAACTGTTCTCTTTAGTTAGATAAGTAGGCCTATCGAACATCTTAATACATTCATGTCCATTTCAATGCCGTTGTTGCAACAGCTTGACACTTACCGTTAAACTGTAAATCCACTTAAAACAACGGTTTAAAGCTTATTTCTTTTGTAATAAGCAGTGGCGTACCCAGCTTTTGGAAACTGGGGGGGGGGGGGGGGCGCACGGTATAGTTGTAACCGACGAAAGGCATGATGTACCGCCATATTTTTCTCGTAAAAGTGTTTATCGTCAACAGCTGAAATCTTGATAAATGAAGTGGGGGTGGGGTTGGGGAGGGGGGGGGGGGGGGGGGGGGGTATAAATGACGTTGTCCTCAAAAACGGCTGAAAAAAAATCGCATGGGAGAAATCGCAAATCTACCGACGGAAAAATCATGGCCTTAAGGCTATTATACACAGTTTAAGAGGTGACAGCGCTCATCTACCCATTTTAGTAGATCTAGTAGAACATATAACCTGTTTATAATACAATTCTCTTGCAAAAAACTAATATTCGACATATATTATAACATATTTAAAACGAAACGAAATTGTTCAAAATTCACAAAAATCAGGACCGGATGCAGAAAATTAAATATTTCAGAAGACCCTCCCTGCCGTAATCTACACTATATCAGGTGGACGCTCTCGTGGGGGGTCAAACTTCCAGCTATAGCTTTGGATAAAATGTTTTAAAAAACACCTAAAAACCTTGGCCTCCCTGCCTCTTTTGGAAATTATCAAAAGAATACCCTCATACATCCATAAGGTCAATCATATAGTATGGATAACGTTTTCGCATAATACATTTTATTATATTGGCTGGGTTCATTGGCCTGTTAGACAATACACAATTGTACAACTTTTGATCTAAAACAGGTCATCAATGAAAACCTTTGCTGTACTTTTTCTCCGGTTCATTAATCACCTTTTTAATATAGGGTCTGTGGTGGTCTGACCGACACCAACAATAATGCAAACAAGATATTTAAAAAGATATTGGTCAAAGTTGGAGAAATAAATTAACAGAGGACACAAATTATAATCATGCGATATTTAGACACTGTGACAACGTAACAAAATCAGTTTTTGGTATAAAATGGCGAAATTACACCAATATCACTTTTTTGTCAAAAATTAACTAAGAATATTTACAGGTTACACTGAAAACTTAAACTAGTCAGACACAGGCTGGACTAGCTTATTAGACAAACTGACTTGACTAGCTTTAGGTTAGTCAAGCTGGCTCGACTAGCTTTAGGTTTGTCAAGACACTGAGATAAAATATAAATGGCGGCATGCAGATTAGACGTACTTCATCGCCGGTCCGTTTATTGCTAGCCAATCCAGACGTAATTTGCCGTAGTTATTTCATTGTGTGGCCATATTGTGTACATCATAGTGTTTGCCAACATCTGTAGACTATTTTATGCTACATTTTGTTTGGAATAACGACTCGGAGTAGGAAAAAAACTAACTGTAAAGAACGACGGTAGCGCGGGCATCTCGAACGCTAACATGTTCAATACGAGAGCTATTGAACAGACAGCAGAGCAATCACCCGGGGCTAAACCAAGTTCTGCTACGCAACGTGAACAATTTGAGTCAGACGGGATCTACTAAAGTGCTCAACAAAAACAAGTCGTACACTTTGTCTAGGTCATTTAAAGTAACTTTCACAATTTTCTTTTTACCAAACAGACTAGATAGATATTTGAATGAATCATTTCGGCACATTGTGATACCAAACATAACACCTAGCAACAAAGATAAACCATGATTAGCACCATTTATAGAAAATTAGTCACTCTTCAAAAGTCACATTTTCAATACACTACGCGGAAGAAAACGCCAATTGTTAACAAGCACATACGCCGTATCAGTCCCGTGTTGATCGCTGCGCATCTCCCCTCAATGGGCGGGCTAATTCAAATTCAAAGTGTCATGCATGGGTGAGAGATATGAATGTAAAGGGATTTTTATGGAAAGGAGAAACGGCTGCACTGTGTGATCGATTGTCCGTCGGTCAATCCTGGTTAGAGTGAACCTCACACACCCCCACTTTCCTCCCGCGTAGTGTATTGAAATTGTGACTTTTGAAAAGTGACTAATTTTTGGAGCGGGCCAAAACGCCAAACAATTTGCCCACCGGGAAATCTTTTTGTTTTTTCAAATAATTTTAATGACTTTATGCCTGATACCAATTGCTTTCCAGTATTTATGCTGATACCATACTATGGCAACTGTGATGGACTTGGACTTGGATTGGGCCACTGCGTGTCTGCGAGGCCAGTGGTCAGAATGAAATGGCGTAGTGGCAGTTCACAGTTCTAGATGTTTCTTTGCATTTTTCATTCTTTTTGTGTATTTTCATTTATTTATTTTGCTTTCTCTTCCTTTTTTCCCCCTTCCCCTTTTCCTTTTATTTGCCTTCCCGATTTTATCGCTCAATTTTTTTTTGTCAGGGGTACGGTGGCACTCTGTTACCGATGCCCCCCCCCCCCCCCCCCCACACCACTGAAAAAGGTCAAACAATTATATTCAAACACGGGGTATGTTGTCGAAATCATGCCCCAAACTATATTCACGAAATACAAAAGGCCCAGCTTGTGGGTGTTACCGGCTAGTGGGTGTTACCGGCTACAGTTACAAACTCGCAAGTTTTCTATATAGCCTATACGGCAAAGCAATATATACCCGTCATATCTTCACCGTTTATGATATGATCCATCGTTATTTTCGTATATCGATAGTTGCTGTAATGAACGTTGAAACTACTAAAATGCCACTATTAAGTCTTGCAAGAAGAAGATAGCGTATAACAATGTATAAGAAGAACCTGTTCTACACACGAGAGTCATCCAAGTTCTAAATCCTCACTCATAACATCGCTAATATGAATATCAATGAACAATATGTAGCTATTATATCTATACATTATAGTAAATTATGATTGATATATGTTTCAATTTTGTTATGATGCGGTCAACGCCAGAGAGAGATTTTAGTAAACGCCAGAGAGAGATGTTGGACAGTGTTAATGAAGAATTACTTTAAAAATAAGTACATGTTTTGGGGTTTTTCCCGTATTTTATGGTTAGATATAAAATCACGATTTAAATACTGAATTTGAACATCAATGAATGATATCTGAATATATGACAGTATTATGATGTATAAACAAGATTGTAAGCAATATTAACTCTATAGGCTTGCAAATAGGGTAATATCAACTTGAAAACGGTATATTTCTATGCCTATGCCATGGAATACTGCTAATCAATCCATCTTTAGCATGATAGTCACTTTATGTGCAACCTTCAGAATAGTCAATAAGGTAGTCAATGATAGGAAATGAGCTCTTAGAGAGAATTGAAATCCCTCACTTAGTCCTGTGTAATTATATTGAAGATCTGTTAGTCCTTATTTGAAAATCAAATATGACCAGGGTTCTTTTAGGGGAGGAGTAAACTTAATGGTTGTCCTGATCTGGTTCTGGCTAATCAGAGGGCATATTTCCCCTGAGAATCGGTCACCTTTATTGTTCATAGTCCGTTAAAGAGATATCTAACATTTAGAACGGTTATAATTTACCGATTTGTACGTTTGGTCTCTTCGAATTGGCCAAATTAATAGCACTTAGTCTGGTTTTCACTGCATCTCCAGAAAAGTAAAACCATTACTCAGATCAATTTAAAACATTTTTTACCTGAGGTTCCAAGCCATAATTGCGTAATATTTCATAGGACTGGCATAAATTGTATACTAACAAAGTTGTGAGGTAGTAGGTAGAACTTATTGAATGACCCTAGTATATATGCGAATCACACCATATCTTTCCAAAATGCTTTGCAACATTCATACAAGTAAATTATCATGATTTCTTACTTTATTGACACATATTAGAACTCTGCACTTTGCCATTTTGTTCTTCGGCATGTTGAGCACTGCACATATGCCTTTATGGTTTGAAATAATAAATCCAAAGAGGTTTGATTAAAACCTTATGTATTTATTCATAAATGTAGTACCAATTTATTCGTCGCTGTTCTGACATAACGACACATCACTTTACTTAATTCTGTTGTGATGTGTCGTTATGTCAGAACAGCGACGAATTTTGGGAGAAATGTACGACGTAGAAGAAGTACCTATACGTATCTTCTGGATTGTTATAAAATATTATGCAATATGCCTATAAGTTTTAACTAGTACCTGCGCATCGTATCCGAGTCTGTTCATGAAATAGGACGTGGCCACTCCTTTGTAGAGGTAGAACCAATTGGTGCCTTGAAACTGATCCCCAGCATCCAACAGGAGCACGTTGTCTTCAGTTTCTCTGATATCATCAATCACAGTTGCCCGACGAGCAACGCCACCATAGCACTGGTCATTTGTAGCTTCTTCCTCACTGCATCGTCCAGATGTGGAGTCAAATTGTTCCATTCGGTCAGCGACATCGTTGGTGTGCAGAATTGTCAAGTCATACGTCTTTGCCGATGGTGACGAGACCAAAGCTATGATAACTACAATGAATATGTTTTTACCCACATTCACCATTTTTCTGTGTCAATTTGGTTCTCACCCCGATTCAAAGCTGTCGTATTGATAGGTGAGAACAGCAAAAGTTCAGTACCAGAACACAAGTTTCCAATGATAAAGTCGGTTGATTCTTGTACTTACGTACTTGGACTACAAATAACAGAAGACAAATCACGTCTGAATTATTCCTTACACATAATGTGTGACCTTGATATTTTTTTGATTTGTAAAGGTAATGGAGAAAGAATTTAGGTCACTTAGTCTGTCACAAAAGACTGTTCAATGAAGTAGAAACGTCCTATTAAATGCTAATAATACAAATGTCAAACATATCTTTATCGGGTATAATTAATAATGAACGTGATCGTTACCTCGATCTCAGCAGATACGCAAGTTGAAAACCCGTTAAAGGTCTAGGTCAATTATCACCAAAAAAAAACCCGCGAATCTGAACTGATATTTTTAAGAGTGATATTGAGGTCAAATCAAAATCTTTTATTGAGATTAAGATCTTCAAATATTCCTAAAGGGTCTGTCTTACTAACGTATTGAAACCATTCTCTGACTAACGTTTGAAACCATTCTCTGACATCTGCAATCAGAGTATTTCATATGGGCAGTTTGCAATTTCGTTGATATGAATTGAAATAAAATGTGTGTTTTTAGGGGAGGATGGGGCAACTGGTCCGGTTAAGCATATTTCATGATATAAAAGATTAAAGCTCGGGTAAATATTTATGGAATTGCTATGAAAATATCACCCATGTAACTGTTTACATATAACATATATATAATCAATGTTACAAAATATCTAAAGAAGAGGCCAATTACCACTAACTGAAAACTTTACTTGGCACGGACCTGTTACCCCATCATTGGGGCAACTGGTCCTATATGTTCCAACGGTTAGAATACACAGAAATCAATGATTGACAACACGGAAACTAGACAGTATTTTCTTTACAAACACATTTCCATATTATTTAACAAGTAAAAAGGATACATGTCTCATAAAACCCATGTTTTATACAGTTTTCGTGGTTAACGTGTAAATAGCAGTATACTAATGGTGTACAAAGCAAGCGAAATTTTCGACTGCACATTTATTAGATAAATCGGTATGAACCTAGCTAAATGGTTACATGGTTGTGTTATTCAGATGCCCCATACATTTGTCTACATATAACCCTTTCTTTAATGATTTTATTTACTTCATATAATCATCATTTAGTACTTGTATTAAACCAACTTGATATTTAGCCAGCTTTTCATGTTATTAGTCTCTAATCACGCGTTGCTAAAACGAGAATAACTTTCTTTTCCATCGCGCATGCCCCTCCCCCCTCTGTAGGAGAAAACAACTATGGTTAGTTAACACTGCGCATATGGGGAACACCGCCCATAGGACGGCTCCCCCATATATCAAGGTTTAAAGAACGGGGACTGACACAGAAGGCCAAAAATAGTATACGAACACACGGTAAAGTGGATTTATTAGAATGCATCAAACAGGAAATTGATAATCCCATACATAAATATACATAAATGGTAGGTGATAAAACTATATAACCACCAAACGGCAAAATCATTGGTGACAAAAAAGCTAAATACCAAGATTCATGGAAACGCAGAGCTTGTTCTGCAACTAGACTCTTTTATATAGCCGTCTTTAGCTGAATCAGAGACCCGTCTGCCATGTTTCTTCAGGAGACGGTCCGGGATACCGACAGCAGCAGCTGCTGAAGCTCCCCCTGCTCTAAGACTGTGCAAGCCAAACAATTTGGCATCAATACCTATGCTATTAAGAGCATGCATGTTTAAACAAATCTCTGCAAGTTGAATAAGACAACTTGCCTCCTCTCAATGCAAATGTATTACTGGACTTCATAAAAACAAGGGGCCTGAAGAGAAAATCTTCAGACGAACCTGGAATGAGCTTGGCCAGGGTCATGTACCTAGTAAGCATATAAACAGGGCAAGTGGGTTTACCTGTAGCAGCAATGATTACCCAGGCGCCCTCTCTGTATTGGTCAGTCTTGCTACATTGAATGAAACATTTAATATGAGACGAATGCATGAAAATATCACAGAGTCTTAGATTCACTAGTTCTGCATGCCTAAAAAAGCCTGCGAAGGAAATGAGAGTCATAGCACACAGTCTAATGTCCTTTATACAAGCAGAATGGCCATACCTAATCTACGAGCATGCCTAAAATCGCTGGTGTAATAGGCTCTTTTTTGTGAGTCGATTTATTCAATAATCTTTTAAGTCCTGCAAGAAGGATATGAATAAATTTGGAGTCCGAAGGATTCAATGTTACAGATGGATCACAATCATGGTACCATTTAATACCGTAGTGGGCACTATCGATCCTAGAAAACGGAGCGCCATCATTGTATAATTGCACATAATACCTTGCAATGTCAGAAACTTGTGCAGGTAAATCTGTCAGATTGTTAATAGTACACCAAGTTTTCCATCCTATAACTGCCCTCATATATCTCTGTATTGTGTTTGGTGCTCCTTGCAGCCAACAAAACTTCTTGCATATTCTTACCTCTGCAAAAATATATAAAAGCAAAATAAACACAATGGTCAGGTTCCCCTGCGGAAGAACATTGGGTCAGTTAATACAATCGTAAAAATACCCTATACAAAAAGAATACAAACCATGCGGTTATTCAATAATGAAACAAGCGAGTCCTATGGCTTAAACAACATTATCTTG
>CM069441.1:27374210-27409607 GCA_035610835.1 Ophiura sarsii
CACTCTTCCCTGTAAGAGTAGGCGCAAAAGCCTCAAGAGCAAGGGAGACCCCTCTCAATTCTCTCCACGTTGAACTCTTCACAACCTCAGAATTCTCCCAAGTCTGGAAAAACCTCAAATCTCCACAACCTGCGGTCCAAGCACCACAACCAATGCTGCTAGCATCTGAATACAAAAATACTTGCGGAACAGTATATTCAAAAAGGATACGTTTATTAAGTGAGTCAACATTATTCTTCCAGAAAAGAACTTCATGAATAATTGGGCTATCACTCTGTAGCTTAAAAGATTTGTCCCAATAGTTACGGCAACTTCCATATGTAAATAACGAGTTCTAAGTTGGCACAATTTGCCAACAACGGGGTAAAGCGACATAACTCTCCCCGCCAAAGCAGCCAATTCTCTACCTGACGTATATCATTGTATATGGCAAACTATAAAACAACTTGTCTAAGGAAGACAAAATATCAACAATTCGACGATTCACAACTTTGATACAACCAACAGATGAATCCCAATTCATTCCTAACCAATCTAAACTCATGGTGGGTCTCCAAACGGACTTCTCTTTGTTGGGCACAAAGCCTGCTGACAAAAGATCCTGCTTGACATTATTAGCAGCAATGTCACAAGACCCAAAAGAGTCGGACCTGCACCATCCATCGTCTAGAAACACAATAATAAAATGACCTTTCTGTCGCCAATACTTGACAAGAGGTCTCATGCACTTAGTAAAAATGTATGGAGCAGTTGAAAGGCCAAAAGGCAGTACTTGGAAAGAAAAGTATGACAAAACTCCATCAATAACCCAACTAAAACTCAAATACATACAATGCTCTGGGAAAATACTGATGTGATGGTAACCTGATTTAAGATCAAAGCTAAACATAAAGTCATTTTTGTGAAGATACTCCAAGGCTATATTCCAGTCATCAAATTTAACCTTCTGCTTCCATAAAACTTGTTAATATATCTCAGATCAAGTATGAGTCTCTTTTTGCCAGAAAAGTTAACTGAAACTGATAAAGGATTAACAATACATGGTTTCGACGAACATTTAATAACAAGGTCTTTAACTAGAAGCTCAGTAATAGCGTCAGTGACGAAAACATTGTGCTCCAAAGCAGATCTGTTGTTCTTGAAAACAGCTGCCGGAGGAGTATTAACAAAAGGTAATTTGTCACCGTGCTCGATTACACTGAGAATCTCGGGGTCTGTACCGATGGATTTCCAAAATGAAACAGAAGATTTGAGTCTACCTCTAAGTATGGGTTCTGATACTCCTTGTTCATAATCATAGAAATTATTGATAAAAAATTCGGAATCATACCGATCAAACTGACGACTAGCGGGAAGCGGTTGAAAACCAGGAATAGTCGTATCATCATTATGTGAGTCAATAGGATCACCAGAGAAGGATTGCGGTACCAATTTAAAGGTAACGTTACTATGCGAACTACTGCTGGTACTACTTCCTGCAGTGCTGGTCTGTGCCATCAGTACTACAACTTGGACATAGATTCCTGCCTGCAACAGGCACATATAATTATGCATAAACACAAAAATCAACAAAAATACCCCCAATATATAATTCATACCTTATTGTGAACAAGCTAATACTTCAAACCACGTATAGGGGAATACGGGGCAACTGGACCGTGGGGCAAGTGGTCCGAAATGAAGGATTTTGTAATTGTATGGGCATACTGCTTTCTTTTGAACAATACGACTTTTGTTGATACTTTACATATATCTTTACCTTCTACAATCCAAAACATTTGGAACTTTAGGATATTTACACATGTGATTTTTCTCCATATCTTTGAAGCTAACTCCTTGAGTGACTGATTGAAAATTCACAGATAGTATGGGCGATATATGAAGATGGGTTTAGAAACTTTAGATCATGTTTAATGTACTTTATATGATTGACAGATATGCAACAGTAAATATATACATGCAGTACAGTCGTCTTAAGATACTAGGTGCAATATTGCATTTGATGGGTGCTATATTGTAGTGTGCTTAGGGACTTTCCGAAATATGATTAAAACCATAGGTTGTGGTTGAAATGACCGTAAAATGGCGCATATTGCTAATTTGGGACAGTGGTGGTTTGGAATTCCGATCAATATTATCATTTAAAGAATGCTTCAACTTAAATCATTATCACGGGTATTCATTTGGTAGAGTTATTAGTTCATGAATTTGCAAATAACAAAGTACACCATTTCTTATTTATCTAAAGACACTCGTCTACTTGTAGGACCCGAACGCCGTAATATTCGCGAATTCAAAGATACTCACTGGCTACAGAAATCTGTGTAATGGCTAAAAACAAAAATGCAGTTTTCCCTTTTTTCTGAAATGTATTGGAGTTATTGATTATTATGACAAATGGTGGTATGTTTTAAAACATTTTGGCGTAAAATGTATTACGTCACAGGCGTGTTTTAATAACGTTTCATCTCGACAAAGTGCTACGTCATTTGTTGGGGTAAGTGGTCCGAAGGGGTGTGGGGCAACTGGACCGCCTGCAAAAACTTAATCAAAATTGTAAAATTCATTTTGAAAATGAGTTGTTAGTGTCAATAAAACATGACTCGGTATTGAAATGTGAATAGAATATGAAATAATTCACATTCTTTCAAGTTCTTAGACATTTTGGGGCATTTCGGGTCTAATACCACTATTTCTGATATTGAAGGATTACAATATGACATGAAATTGCTTTAGAATGGTTTAAAACCTAGGTATTATGAATTACATCTTTATTATATTTTGAATGGTGTCTGTAAAGGTATTTGCTATGACGAAATATCATGATTTATGTATTTTATCCACTGCTTTTTGTGAATATTAACCGTTGGGTCATCATTGTCATATTGACTAACTTCCCCTGTAATGGCATTTTCCATCGAAGTGGTGACCCCTAGGGGCCCTATTTGCATAATTATGCATATGCACGAGTCGCAGTGGCGCGAAATATGGATTATATTTGGGCGTCGTCGGCATTGACTGCTATCTAGTGACATCTAACGGACGTGATTATTTTGGTAGCTGTTTGTAGACTGCGTTCAATTCGTTGGTGTTTTTCGTTGAAGTGTACGGTTCTGAAGGTGATATTTTGGTATAGTTTTGGTTTTTCATTCATTCATTCATTCATTCATTCATTCATAACTGGTTTATTAAAATTGATATCGCAGTACAAACACTGAATTGCATCAAATTTTACAAAGAAATACACACAATAAAAATACATTATAGTTATGATATAAAAGACCATTAGATTATAAAATATTGCACATAGAATTAATACATCAAAAATTGAAAACCTCTAGCCCGCACACATCAAACAGTCACGCATACTCCACTCAAACTTCAATACTACACTTAACGAAACACAACAACAACAATCAGTACACTTACATCCAGTATGAGCTCATAGACACAAACCGGGCAACCCCCCCCCCCCCTTGGAAAATTGCACCATATGCTGCACTATGGGGCTATTAAAAGCAGCATGAATTATAAAATATTATTATACAAGTCTGATCAAATATTGCACATAGAATTAATACATTAAAATTGAAAACCCTAAGCCCGCACACATCAAACAGTCACGCATGCACCACTCAAACTTCAATACTCAATTAACGAAACACAACCATCAAACAAAATCAGTACACTTACACCCTCTTTGAACTCATAGACACACACCGGGCACCCCCCCCCCCCTCCCCCTCTTGGAAGATTGCACCATATGATCACCATGAAACTATTAAAAACACCATGAATTATAAAGTATTATTGTACAAGTTTGTCATATAAAAAACAGGGCTCTTTTTGCAACGTTCTGTTTTTACCATCGGGATACTGAGTTTGTTGGACCCTCTCAAATTTCTTTGGTGGACAGACCCTCTTGTAGGAGGTACCCATTTGGCAAATTTGTCAGAGGACATAAGAGACTTAAAGAAATTGAGGCACAAATCATCCCTTCTTTGACTTAATGAATGTAGCTTGCAATCATGAAGAGCCTCATAATAAGATACATACTCTTTACCCATGATGATCTTGCACGCTCTCTTCTGGATTCTCTCAATGGAAATTGATTGATCGACCGTGATCCCAGGATGCCATATGGGGGGCAGCATATTCAGCCAAGGGTCTAACAAATCCAGAAT
The DNA here is from genome assembly GCA_035610835.1 of Ophiura sarsii. NCBI lineage: Eukaryota > Metazoa > Echinodermata > Ophiuroidea > Amphilepidida > Ophiuridae > Ophiura > Ophiura sarsii. The sequence continues at coordinate 27,378,395 of CM069441.1, forward strand.
AGATTGTGACAAGATCATCATGTGGCAAATTGAAACGTTTGAGTAGTTTTAACATATATAGTCTACCATTGGCTTTCTTGAGAATTTGGGTAACCTGTTCATCCCATTTTGTATCATGGATCAAGCAGCGGGATCTTCACAACAAGATCAGGTACCCTCTCATAATGATTCTAATGTGATTACTACTGACAGTTTCAGGGCCGTAAGACACTTTTTTCAAAGGGGGGGGGGGGCGTTTTCAAAAAAAATCACCGGAAGTGATATAATCAACCGACAAGATTTGTGTGAATCAAATATGCGCGCGTAGCGCGCGAAAATTTTCGAATTTGCACCTATTTTTTGCACGATCGAGGTACATTTTGGCTCTAAACAAGCTTGTAGCAAAGAATATTGCATTTTGGGAAGACAAATGCGCGCGAAATTTTTTCATCTGTGTACAAATTTTCCGGGGAATATTTTCAAAGGGGGGAGGGGGCGATCGCCACCATCGCCCCCCCCCCCTTCTTACGGGCCTGAGTTTGATTCAAATTGTCAATCAGGCCGTAGCAGGGGCAATGGGGCAGGCCATTGGTGGTGTCAAAACACTAATTCAGACTGAATTGGCCTCTCAAAAATCTGCTTCTGAAGCTGCTAGGGCTGAAATTGAGAAGCTGAAGGCGAAAAAAGTAGAATTCAAGTACAAAGGTAACGAGGAGCAAGTTGGATTCAATAATACTACTTTTGAGTTAATTGAGCAGGGTATCCATTTGATCCAAGATAAAAACGATCTTGTAGCCGCCGTTTCCGCTCTAAATTCTGCCATCACTCATGTTAAGCATAGATCCAAGCTAATCAAGTTGGCTGACAAATCAGAAGCTGAGTGGTTAGCCGTGGATGAGTATCTCGCAGATGATCTCGCCAGCGACAGCGATGATGATGATAAAAGGATCAGACGGGGACTCAATCAAAAGAGCTTTGGCAAACAAAAAGAAAAAAGGCTGAATCTAAGTCATCAAAGTCAAAAGCGTATCATCCCTACGGTCGCAAAAATGCACCAGTTGCCTCGCCACAAAATCCAGGTGGTGGCTTTAATAATTCTTTTCGTCGCCATGAGTATACCCCAAGTTATAACCAAAGATCAAGCTTTCCAGCAGGTCCAAGACCAACTGATCTCTGCTTTGCCTGTGGGAAGTCCGGGCATTGGAGACGCAATTGCCCAGGTGCAGGTAGCAGGAATTAAAGTTGACAGTAATGGCGTTTTGTTGCAGGTTCATCAAGGTAATTTTTGCTTGCTTTTGCACTTATTAACCCCCATTTTTTGTTATATCACATTTTCATTTTGTGATTCAGTCGCTTGACCTATGCTGTACGTAACAATGTATTAAAACAGTATTTTATAGAGTAGTGATTTTCACTCGCATAATCATTGTTTGATGATCGACAGACTTATGATTTATTTGATTTGCATAATTATACCGCGCAGTTGGTGCAGTTTCACGATGTGATTGTTGACCGAATAGTGAATTTCATAAGTGTCTGATGATGGTTGCGATTTCCTCGTTTGGCTACTAGATAGGGGAGGATGGGGAAACTGGACCGGTTAAGCATATTTCATGATATAAAAGCTTAAAGCTCGTGTAAATATTTATGGAATTGCTATGAAAATATCATCCATGTAACTGTTTACATTATAACATATAATCAATGTTAAAAAATATCCAAACAAAAGGCCAATTACCACTAACTAAAAACTTTACTTGGCACGGTCCAGTTACCCCACGGTTGGGGCAACTGGTCCTATATATGTTCCAACGCTTAGAATACACAGAAATCATTGATTGACAACACGGTAACTAAGCAGTATTTTCTTTACAAACTCATTTCCATATTATTTAACGTGTAAAAATGATACAGGTCTCATGAAACCCATGTTTAATACAGTTTTCGTGGTTAACGTGTAAAACCAATGTCACTGGTATCCCTGGTAAAACGCAGTAATACTAATGGTGTACAAAGCAAGCGCAATGTTCGACTGCACGTTTATTAGAAAAAACGGTATGAACCAAGTTAAATGGTTACATGGTTGTGATATTCAGACGCCCCATACATTTGTCTATATATACCCCTTTCTTTAATGATTTTATTTACTTCATATAATCATCATTTAGTACTTATAGTAAACCATCTTGATATTTAGCCAGCTTTTCATGTTACAGGGGAAGTTAGTCAATATGACAATGATGACCCAACGGTTTTAAAACACACCACCATTTGTCATAATAATCAATAACTCCAATACATGTCAGAAAAAAGGCAAAACTGCATTTTTGTTTTTAGCCATCACACAGATTTCTGTAGCCAGCGAGTATTTTTGAATTCGCAAATATTACGGCGTTCAGGTGCTACAAGTAGACGAGTGTCTTTAGATAAAATAAGAAATGGTGTACTTTGTTATTTGCAAATTCATAAACTAATAACTCTATCAAATGATTACCCGTGATAGTGATTTAAGTTGAAGCATTCTTTAAATGATAATATTGATCGCAAATCCAAACCACCAATGTCCCAAATTAGCAATATGCGCCATTTTATGGTCATTTCAATCACAACCAATGGTTTTAATCATATTTCGGAAAGTCCCTAAGCACACTACAATATGGCACCCATCAAATGCAATATGCACCTAGTATCTTAAGACTGCTGTACTGCATGTATATATTTACTGTTGCATATCTGTCAATCATATAAAGTACATTAAACATGATCTAAATCCATCTTCATATCGCCAATACTATCTGTGAATTTTCAATCAGTCACTCAAGGAGTTGGCGTCAAAGATCTGGAGAAAATCACATGTGTAAATACCCTAAAGTTCCAAATGTTTTGGATTGTAGAAGGTAAGGATATATGTCAAGAAGTATCAACAAAAGTCGTTCTGTTCAAAATAAATCAGTATGCCCATACAATTACAAAATCCTTCATTTCGGACCACTTGCCCCACGGTCCAGTTGCCCCATATTCCCCTACTCATAAAAAGATAAGTTGATCAGCTCAACTACAAATCGACACATTCAATTCATATTAAATCTAAACACCAACCATAAACTGTGATTATCATAATACATAATTGGTTATATATTCAAGCATGTTGTCACGAATTAGGGGGGGGGGGGGGTACCGCGCCATTTTGTCCCGAAGCAATGGTTATGACGTCATATTTCTGTCGATTTTCAGAACTCTTGTATTGGATTTACGTGCAAAATATATGCCCTCGGCATCATACTTTCCCAGGTGGGCAGTTCATTAAATTTCAGATGTTCTAAAATGGATGGTTTTCTAACCAATTCGAGAAAGAAAATCGAACTGCCCACCTCAAAATTGAAAAAAAAAGCATAAAACAAGTCAACTTTTTTGTGCCTTTGAACAGAGTGGCGGCCGGGAAGCGTGGGAATGAGAATTTAACACAGTGCATTAACCCATGACCCATGATTAGTGTAGTGGATAGAACGTCGTCTTGGGAGCGAAAGGTTGTGGGTTCGAGCCTTATTAGGAGCACTTTTGTTTTATATGCTGGATTTGCTTAGCCTGCCGGCATTATCTGTATGCTTGCCCACACGGACACCACTGCTGGCGTTTACCGTATAAATTAAGCCATAGTTAAATGCGTTCGATAGTGTTATTTTTTGCGTAGAACAACTCCGCCTGCGGCGTCGTTGTTCTACTTAAAATACCGTTAAACTTCATCTATAAGCACCCATTGACTAATAATTATTAAGCAGAGAATAGATAAAAAGGTATGAGCGCCCTCTTTTAATCTAAAGAAATTAGCACGAATTTGTTTAGTGTATTCGATATTCAATAATATAAAGTTGTATTACTATCTAAATAATTTCATGGACAGACGAATTGCTCAGTTGGTAAAGCGCCCGGTAAAGCGTCAACTTCAGTATCACGAGGTTGGTGGATCAATTCTCAACTACACCTTTTGCAATTTCTTTTGAAATCCAAGTGATATAGAAATTAATGCAAACTTGAATGTAAAATTATTACTCAATTATACTAGCTTTATTGTTATTTTTCAAAAAACAAGTGCATAATTAATTTGATTGTATAAAGTAATGATCTTAATAGTCCAACCTTTTTATAAGCTAAAACACATTTATACTACAAATTAACCACAGCAAAATGTATTCATTGGCTTATTTTAAATGTTTCACACAGTAATCTTAAACGTTTCCTTCATCATGATTTAAGGGCAAATTATGATGATGCATATTAGGTTGGTAGATCAAGTTAAGCAACAAAATGAAAGTAACTATGCAAACCACTATAATCCTGGTCTCACAGGATTATAATTGAATGGCTATTAAATCAATTTATTTTCAATAAGATAGAGGGCCGTCCATTTATACCGACCCATCAATCATACATGTAGTTATAAAACAGTATCTGACATAGCACTCCCGTTTAGATCAATTGGTAAAGCCAGCGCCAACAGTTTGGGCTAGGGCAATTGTGATCGCAGGTTCCAGACGGCAATACCTGGTTCGAATCTCACTTCAAGACTTCTTCTTTTGGAAAGGTCATAATTTTCAAATTCTTGACAGTGTTTTATTTTTATCATGAATGAACAAGGAATCTATCTTTTACGTTGGTTTTTTTATATATATATTTTTTAAATGAAACAAAATTTAATCAAACTGGACACGCAAGCCATGGCCAGTCAATAACGTTTTGACTGTTTGCCTGTTGTTCTCATTGATTCGAAACGCGATATTACACGTTTGTGCCATACCTATTCTTGGAGAAACACAAAGCACAAAACAAATAAAACAAAACTGAGTGGAAAATAATAAAAGAAATCACGCGAAGGACTTATTTACGGCACCATCCATCTTTTAAAGTCTGTTTAAGTTTTTCGGAACTATAATACACACGTTTGACGGATTGCCTTTAAATTGCACGCCTAATGAACATGTCATAGTTTGAGCAGCTCACGTGGTATTGAAGGTCATGCATTACATTCATGTAAATGATAGTATAGTGGCCACGTGTTATTGATTTATAACGGATTAGTTTTAGAATTACGAAACTGTGTCTATACATGAAGCTTCATGGTCTATATCACTAAAGAAGTCCTCTGCCCCAAATTCGATAGACATGCTACATGCTTGTATCATGAAGCTAATGCTTGTATCGATCACCTGTGAACCATATACATGTACATGTACATGTATGTGTCTCTATAAACTCAATTAGGAATTGTCATCTAGAACCAACAATGGCCAACTCACAAAAACCACAACTTAACAAAATACCATAAGTAGCTGAACTGAAAAGCAGTGAATTGTAATCAACGTATTGTCTCATTGTACTCCATCCATGCATGTCTTCACAAAAATACTAAGTCGTTGAGGTTGATTTAAATGTTTGTACTATTTATAAACGATTGTGATAACATTAAAATTAAAATAAAAAATAGTAGAAAGAGAGGGAAAAAAAGAGGGAAAACCCACATTAAAGACGAAGATAGATTCACTATTTATTCATGGTAAAAACAAAGTTAAGAATTTAATATACACCGTAAATATTTATAAACTTTCCAAAAGAAGAAGTCTTGAAGTGAGATTCGAACCAGGTATTGCCATCTGGAACCTGCGATCACAATTGCCCTAGCCCAAACTGTTGGCGCTGGCTTTACCAATTGATCTAAACGGGAGTGCTATGTCAGATACTGTTTTATAACTACATGTATGATTGATGGGTCGGTATAAATGGACGGCCCTCTATCTTATTGAAAATAAATTGATTTAATAGCAATTCAATTATAATCCTGTGAGACCAGGATTATAGTGGTTTGCATAGTTACTTTAATTTTGTTGCTTAACTTGATCTACCAACCTAATATGCATCATCATAATTTGCCCTTAAATCATGATGAAGGAAACGTTTAAGATTACTGTGTGAAACATTTAAAATAAGCCAATGAATACATTTTGCTGTGGTTAATTTGTAGTATAAATGTGTTTTAGCTTATAAAAAGGTTGGACTATTAAGATCATTACTTTATACAATCAAATTAATTATGCGCTTGTTTTTTGAAAAACAACAATAAAGCTAGTATAATTGAGTAATAATTTTACTTTCAAGTTTGCATTAATTTCTATATCACTTGGATTACAAAAGAAATTGCAAAAGGTTTAGTTGAGAATTGATCCACCAACCTCGTGATACTGAAGTTGACGCTTTACCGGGCGCTTTACCAACTGAGCAATTCGTCTGTCCATGAAATTATTTAGATAGTAATACAACTTTATATTATTGAATATCGAATACACTAAACAAATTCGTGCTAATTTCTTTAGATTAAAAGAGGGCGCTCATACCTTTTTATCTATTCTCTGCTTAATAACTATTAGTCAATGGGTGCTTATAGATGAAGTTTAACGGTAATACTATCGTCCGCATTTATGTCAGACAATATAACACGGACCGGGTACACAGCAAGAGTTGGCAAGTACTGGGCTGGTGCGTGCCGGAGCATTTGCCAGCCCAGCACAAGCCCAGTACTGGACCAGCACATGCAGCGACATGTACTGGGCATGTGAGTGTACCCACCAGTATTGGGCAAGCCGATGTGAGGACATGGTATGGGACGTGACATGTGTACATGGACTGGACTGGAAGTGGCGTACATATCCTGGCCCAGAATTGTTTGAATCATTTTGTCTCGCCGAGTGAGAATATTTCATTATTAAACTTTTTGGTCCTATATTTTTGAGTTTCGTAAATTTGAGTTTCTTAGTAGTCTGGGATCCACTCGCTTGAAAAGGCTCTAGAAATAGTTGAACCTTGCATGAAATACACCACAAAAGTTGAACAGTGTTTCTAGACTAAAATTTTGTGCTGATTTCGAATCGGGTGAGTGTAAAATCCGAACCTGTGAGGAAAGTTGTCAAGTTAAAGGGATACTACCTGAATTGTGTTTTTAATGAAATTCACCTATAAAGCATTTTCTTGTGATTCTTTTAATATTTCACATTTTCTCCTCATTACTTGTCCCAAATACGATGCTCTGTAATGTTGAGAACTGATATAATGCAATTTCGGCTCACATTAAAGGGGTATTACCCGATTTAATGGTCCACAATCCTGAAATTTGGTCAAAATCTAGGAATATGCCTTTAATAATTACTCTTTTCTTTGATGGAATGATACCACAAAATCAAAAACATTTTTCTGAACTGAAATTTTGTGCTGATTCCAGATCTTATAAGTTTGTACACCATATGCGAGGGGAAAATTGTCAAATTAAAGGGATACTACCCGAATTGAGTATTTTTAATGAAATTCACCTATGATAAAGGATTTCTTGTGATTCTTTTAACATTTCACATTTCTTTCTCATTAATTGTCCCAAATATGATGCTCTGTAATGTTGAGAACTGATATAAAGCAATTTCGGCTCACATTAAAGGGGTATTACCCGATTTAATGGTCCACAATCCTGAAATTTGGTCAAAAATCTAGGAATATGCCTTTAATAATTACTCTTTTCTTTGATGGAATGATACCACAAAATCAAAAACATTTTTCTGAACTGAAATTTTGTGCTTATTCCAGGTCTGATAAGTTTGTACACCATACGAGAGGGGAAAATTGTCAAATTAAAGGGATACTACCCGAATTGAGTATTTTTAATGAAATTCACCTATTATAAAGGATTTCTTGTGATTCTTTTAACATTTCACATTTCTTTCTCATTAATTGTCCCAAATATGATGCTCTGTAATGTTGAGAACTGATATAAAGCAATTTCGGCTCACATTAAAGGGGTATTACCCGATTTAATGGTCCACAATCCTGAAATTTGGTCAAAAATCTAGGAATATGCCTTTAATAATTACTCTTTTCTTTGATGGAATGATACCACAAAATCAAAAACATTTTTCTGAACTGAAATTTTGTGCTTATTCCAGGTCTGATAAGTTTGTACACCATACGAGAGGGGAAAATTGTCAAATTAAAGGGATACTACCCGAATTGAGTATTTTTAATGAAATTCACCTATAAAGGATTTCTTGTGATTCTTTTAATATTTCACATTTCTTTCTCATTAATTGTCCCAAATATGATGCTCTGTAATGTTGAGAACTGATATAAAGCAATTTTGGCTCACATTAAAGGGGTATTACCCGATTTAATGGTCCACAATCCTGAAATTTGGTCAAAAATCTAGGAATATGCCTTTAATAATTACTCTATTCTTTGATGGAATGATACCACAAAATCAAAAACATTTTTCTGAACTGAAATTTTGTGCTGATTCCAGATCTGATAAGTTTGTACACCATATGCGAGGGGAAAATTGTCAAATTAAAGGGATACTACCCGAATTGAGTATTTTTAATGAAATTCACCTATAAAGGATTTCTTGTGATTCTTTTAATATTTCACATTTCTTTCTCATTAATTGTCCCAAATATGATGCTCTGTAATGTTGAGAACTGATATAAAGCAATTTCGGCTCACATTAAAGGGGTATTACCCGATTTAATGGTCCACAATCCTGAAATTTGGTCAAAAATCTAGGAATATGCCTTTAATAATTACTCTATTCTTTGATGGAATGATACCACAAAATCAAAAACATTTTACTGAACTGAAATTTTGTGCTGATTCCAGATCTGATAAGTTTGTACACCATATGCGAGGGGAAAATTGTCAAATTAAAGGGATACTACCCGAATTGAGTATTTTTAATGAAATTCACCTATAAAGGATTTCTTGTGATTCTTTTAATATTTCACATTTCTTTCTCATTAATTGTCCCAAATATGATGCTCTGTAATGTTGAGAACTGATATAAAGCAATTTCGGCTCACATTAAAGGGGTATTACCCGATTTAATGGTCCACAATCCTGAAATTTGGTCAAAAATCTAGGAATATGCCTTTAATAATTACTCTATTCTTTGGTGGAATGATACCACAAAAAAACAAAAACAAATCTGAACTAAAATTTTGTGCTGATTCCAGATCTGTTAAGTTTGTAAGCCATATGCGGGGGGGGGGGGGGGGGGGGGGGGGAAATTGTCAAACTAAAGGGATACTACCCGAATTGAGTATTTTTAATGAAATTCACCTACAGGCTGTCCCAAAATGATTAGTACCCATCGGTGCCCAAAGTTCAATACATTTTTTCATCATCAAAGTCAATGAGATTAGATCCGTTGTTTTTCTATCATATTTGCTATGCTGTACCATTTCATTAGAATTTTAGATCATGAATATCGGTCTTATTTTAATGAAGTTACACTCCATTGTGTAAGACATGGTGATTTCACCTTTTTGGCAAAGTGCAAAAAAAAAGGTTTTTAAACAGCTATAGTTTGAAAGAAACTAATCAATTCTCTTTTATCTCTTGCCTGCTAATACCTTTGGTTCCTTTCATTTTAAACTGCTGCTGTATTATATTTTTGTTCAAACCATTAATACTTCTTCATTTTGATTCAATTTGAAGAGTAAAAATGGATCGTCATGCATGAGCGACCCCACACTTTGTTTCTATAATGAGCTAGTTTTGAGGCTAAACATGAGGGACATTTAAACAGGTAAAGACGTGGTCATGGATAATCAGCAGTGGCTTAGACTTCTTTTTCATATTGGGGATGCAATTTCCTACACATTTGGTTAAAATTATATAGTCCCTTAGTGTTTAACCTCACGAAAGTCATTCTCCAATGTGAAAATGAAATATAAGCCACTGGTGATTCACCAAATACCACTTCATTTAGAAGTCCCTAAACACTTGTCAAATAAAACAATGCATGGGGTCACTCAAGTGTGACAAACTTCTTTTACCCGGTAAATTGAATTAAGGAGAAGAATTATTAATGATTTGAACACCCATAACTAATAACAGTTACAACAGAAAACACACAAGATTATATTGAGTAGACAAGAGATTATGAGAATACACAAGTTTCTATCAAACAAGAGTGTAATAGCACACACATTTTTTAGCACTTTGCCAAAAAGGTGAAATCACCATGTTAAATGAAGTGTATCTTGAGTTTGATAAATCCGATATTCATGATCTAAAATTCTAATGAAATAGTACAGTACGATAAAAATGATGTAAAAACAACGGACCTAATCCCATCGATTTGGATGATGACAACAATTATTGAACTTTGGGCATCGATGGGTACTAATCATTTTGGGACAACCTGTATAAAGGATTTCTTGTGATTCTTTTAATATTTCACATTTCTTTGTCATTACTTGTCCCTAATATGATGCATTCTTTATAGTTCTTAGACATTTTTTTTTTTTGGGGGGGGGGGGGTCTAATACTACTATTTGCTATTGAATGATTACATTTATGATACGAACTTGCTTTAGAATGGTTTAAAACCTCGGTATTATGAATTACATCTGCATTATATTTTAAATGGTGTATGTAAATATGTTTTCCATGACGAAATATCATGATTTATGTATTTTATTCACTGCTTTTTGTGTATAGTAACCGTTGGGTCATCATTGCCATATTGACTAACTTGCTCTGTAACATGAAAAGCTGGCTAAATATCAAGATGGTTTATTGTAAGTACTAAATGATGATTATATGAAGTAAATAAAATCATTAAAGAAAGGGTATAGACAAATGTATGGGGCATCTGAATATCACAACCATGTAACCATTTAACTAGGTTCATACCGTTTTATCTAATAAACGTGCAGTCGAAAATTTCGCTTGCTTTGTACACCATTTAATTAGTATTACTGCTATTCATCTATATACAACTCTATTCACTAACAGGACCCAGTCAGGTTTTGTTCAAAATCTCAAACCACAAACCCCGAGAACCGCAAAAAACGAGAACCGCGAAAGCCGAGAACCGCTCTAGTTGTTATATGCAAACAGTTACATGGGTGATATTCTCATAGCAATTCCATAAATATTTACTCGAGCTTATTAAGCTTTTATATCATGAAATATGCTTAACCGGACCAGTTGCCCCTATGTAAAATTAAAGATAACTGGAATCAGGTTTTATATTGTGCCAAAAGCAAGCAACAACTGATACATGTTCTGTTCAATACCTGGGAAAACTGTTAGCAACATTTCAGCTGCTGGAATCCAGGCTTTCAAGTGCCGTGTGCACGGACATCTTCTCTCAAACTCTTAACTTGTCATAGCCTTCATACTCTTTCGTTCATGACACCCTTCATTCAAGTCCTTTCAACATCCGACTGATATAATAGCATGGTGGTCATGGGTTATGTGTAGGTTATTGCTTGGTTGGGGAGATGGTGGATGGTCCTGTAAAGCATGTAGCCAGCTGGGCTGGGGGATACGGCCACGCCCCAACAGGTGACAACAGGCAGCTTCTGGTAGATTTAGTTCCCAAGTTTGTTGTGTAGGTTCTCCTGATGCCCATCAGACCTCCAGATATTATTATTTTCTTTAATATTTTGATGTTGTTCTCTATGTTTTGGCTTTTATCTTATTTTTTATGTCACTTTCGTTGGCATTTTTTTAACCTCTGCCCATTTGTGTTCCTTGTTTTATGCATATTTTCTAAGTTGCAGTGAACCAATTGATTGGCCTTTCAAAGCTCTCTTTCGAGAGTTACCAGTTTGATTTTTAATCACTCTGGTCATTAACCTTGTGTCTGTTGGGCTATTGTTCACATTTGCGCTTTATATACAAAAAACCTAAAACTGTAATAATCAGATGTAACACTGTATCTAGCTGGTGGATTTGAAGTGCGATGAAAGCCTATCTTGACAAACACTAATAACAAAGAAGACTGTGAGGAACTGAGTAGTACACACGAGGAAGGTGACACGCACGTTATTTTGCACGCACATTATGCTGCAAAATATAAAAGCCAACAGGTTGTCATCCAAGCCGACGATACAGACATAGTGATTATGTTTCCAGTCACAATTATTACTATTAGATAGTGATGTCACAGAATTGTTTATACAGTTTCCTGATCGTTTCATCCCAATCCATGATATCACAAGTGCATTGGAATGTGATGAAGTTAAAATGCTACAATTTTTCCATGCGAAGTGGCTGTGATACCAATTTCTTCTTCGGTCACAGGAAAGAAAACATTGTATTCCAAATCTAAAGCTAATGACAATGCTACCAAGAGTTACAACACGGAGCATCCGTTTCAGACAACCTAGTTGAAAGTGCCCATAATCATGATAATGTTGCCCGGGAATGTTGCCAAGCAGCTGCTAGTGATTGCTTATGGCAGATCTCCTGACCAGTTTAAATCTCTCAAATGAGTTAAGGGCAAACTTGTACGTCACCTCTGTGGATCTTCGAGCTCTGCCACCAACTGAAGATGCATTCTACCAGCATTCTTCGCGCAATTTTGTAAACAAGTATCGGGGTTATGGCTGATTATAAGAACAATCCAAATATTCCAAATCCTCAAAAGAATTTTGATGGTGCAAAGAGAACAATGAACTGAGGCCAATCATGATGACTAAACCCGTAACACCACCTGACTTTGCAACATCCACTTTTACTGCCAAACGATGATGCCCTTGTGTTACAACGGGAGAGTGTGCACTACTTTGCAGATGTGGAGCCAAGCCGGACAGCTGCCATTTAGCATTTCTCAATCAATCAGAAATTTAGTGAGCCAGACACCTGACCAGTTACTTAGGAAATATTGAGTTACGTTTCATGTCCAAATAATACCCTTAAGTAGAGAATAGAGTAATTAAAAACGGCATATTCCGAGATTTTTGACCAAATTTCAGGATTGTGGACCATTAAATCGGGTAATACCCCTTTAATGTGAGCCGAAATTGCTTTATATCAGTTCTCAACATTACAGAGCATCATATTTGGGACAATTAATGAGAAAGAAATGTGAAATATTAAAAGAATCACAAGAAATCCTTTATAGGTGAATTTCATTAAAAATACTCAATTCGGGTAGTATCCCTTTAATTTGACAATTTTCCCCTCGCATATGGTGTACAAACTTATCAGATCTGGAATCAGCACAAAATTTCAGTTCAGAAAAATATTTTTGATTTTGTGGTATCATTCCATCAAAGAATAGAGTAATTATTAAAGGCATATTCCTAGATTTTTGACCAAATTTCAGGATTGTGGACCATTAAATCGGGTAATACCCCTTTAATGTGAGCCAAAATTGCTTTATATCAGTTCTCAACATTACAGAGCATCATATTTGGGACAATTAATGAGAAAGAAATGTGAAATATTAAAAGAATCACAAGAAATCCTTTGTAGGTGAATTTCATTAAAAATACTCAATTCGGGTAGTATCCCTTTAATTTGACCATTTTCCCCTCACATATGGTTTACAAACTTATCAGATTTGGAATCAGCACAAAATTTCAGTTCAGAAAAATGTTTTTGATTTTGTGGTATCATTCCATCCAAGAATAGAGTAATTATTAAAGGCATATTCCTAGATTTTTGATCAAATTTCAGGATTGTGGACCATAAAATCGGGTAATACCCCTTTAATGTGAGCCAAATTGCTTTATATCAGTTCTCAACATCACAGAGCATCATATTTGGGACAAGTAATGAGAAAGGAATGTGAAATATTAAAAAAAATCACAAGAAAATGATTTATAGGTGAATTTCATTAAAAAAAAAAAAAATCGGGTAGTATCCCTTTAATTTGACAACTTTCATAAAAAACCATCTTCAACAATTAAAATATCCCTCCTATAACAAAATCACCCACAATATCCACGGCATGAGCTGGACACGCCAATGCGTACACATGTATTGTGTCATTTCATGCACACATTGGCTGGACACGCCAGTGTCGCATTTGCTGGGCTTGTCCATGTATACATCGCCTGGGAACGTTCGTGGGCAGAAGCACCAGCACAGTCCATGTCGCATGTACTGGGCTGGTACTTGCCGGAGTTTGCCGTGTACGGTCTAAAAACAATCCTACCTTTATTCTCTATTCATCATACGACCATCGTACATAGCAAACAGTTATAGAACTATACTTTCGATGGAGAAAAAAAAATCCTTTTGAAATGTTTCATTCCGACACTTATAGGAAGAAGTTACAACCACCTAATAGTAAAATAGTCATGGTGTAATCTTTTGTGTGGACACCCTATATATATGAATGACATTTTGCCGTAGGATCTCTGCCATCTGCCAAACTCAACCGCGGGTTCATTTGGGAAGGTCACGTGATTTGCTTGACGACAATATGGCCGATGGTAAGGAAGAAATTTAGCTCTGAATAATTGTCGTTTTTATTAGTTAGATTAAGTCATGACCCGATATATCATAACATTTTATGTAGAAAATTGGGTTCCCCACACACTAGTGGTGTCAACTAACCATTTTGTATTAACTATAGTACCTTTAAAATGCATTAAATTACAGACATTAAAATGTATAGCGCGAAATCCGTTTGGCGTTTGTATTACTATATTAGTCTAATAAAATAGTTTGGTGTTGTTGTTTTGACCGACCGTGTGTCGTGTGTGTCATGCATAAAATGTTTAATGTTATAGCTCTGAATCTTATTTATTCAATTGTACAGTAATCTTAAAAATATATTCTTAAAAATATATTTACAATGTATTCCCCTACCCCAAACATAAATCCTACAATAGGCCTAGTTTTAAAATAAAAAAAACCCAAATATTAAAAAATAATTGGAAGATTTAAAAAAAAGATTCTAAAATCTAAGACTAAGTATTTGTTAGGCTTTTACACCTTCCCAGACCCCTTTCCACCTCCCCGGGTCCCCTCTTCCCCAACCCTTCGCCCATAAAACTAAACAAATCAAAACAAAAAAATGGTGACTGCGCGATCCTGAAAGCCTGTGCTCCTGATCAACAGATACATCAACACGGCAATACCGTTTTGCGGGCAAACATGCGCCAATCCATTTCGCCCAACACAGAAATGAGACGCATGGACCGGGTAGCACATGTGGATCAGACGCATTTTTTCGTCAAACCGGTTAGCTACGGTTCAAGTTTAGACAAAACGATGGACATCTTTAAGTTAAAACTTAAATATAGCATCAGGATGCAACAACCGATTTTCTTGGTTATTCCGTTCAGGTAGTAAAAAGATATTGAAAAATTGATTTGTAATATGGATGTCAAATTCGAAAGGGTTGCGACTGGTTTAGCACGCCCGATTTACGATCAAAATACTCTATTAGGCCTCTCACAATCGATGTTGAGTTTCCTGTTGCCGCCCGCGTCCAAAAACGGGCCTCGTCACTTACTTGAATTATTAATTATTTACACTTTCTGCCACAAAAAAAAATCGATGTTTCTTCATCGAAATTCACCTTTGTTTACCCGTTTTGTTACTACAAATCACAAAATTCATTCGAAAAGCACTTATGGATTCGCTCCTACCTCACTGGTAGATTTCAGTCCGTTTCTGTTAAAGGTAGCACTTCATCATCAAAATTGCTAAACTTCGGAGTGCCTCAAGGCTCAGTTTTAGGACCACTGCTGTTTTCCATCTACATTTCTCCTCTTGGAAATCTGATTCGTCACCTTAACCTCAACTTTCACCAATATGCTGATGATAACCAATTATATCTTTCATTCACTAAGTCTAATACTGCATCAGCCATCAGCTCAATCCAGAGCGGTGTTCTTCAAATCAAAGAATGGATGACGCAGAACAAACTGAAATTCAATGATTCTAAGACAGAAGTTCTTTACATTCACTCTAAGTTTGACCGCTCTCCAATGCCTTTCAACTCTATCAACATCGGCTCCTGTTCAGTTACGCCTGCCAAACAGGCCAGGAATATTGGTGTTACTTTTGATGATACTTTCTCTTTCCATCAACATGTCTCGTCTACGTGCCATTCAATTTACTTCTTTCTCAGGAAAATTGGTCATATTAGAAAGTACCTCACTAACGAGTCATGTTCTACTATTGTTCATGCTATTGTTTCATCAAAACTTGACTATGGTAATTCCTTGTTGTATGGTATCCCAGATACACATCTTCATCTTCTTCAACGTGCACAGAATACGGCCGCTAGAATCATTACCCGCACAAAAAAGTTCGACCATATCACTCCTGCACTCAAGCAGCTTCATTGGCTGCCAATATCATCCAGAATTGAGTTCAAGATCTTGCTCCTAACTTATAAAGCCTTAAACGGACTTGCTCCACAATATCTTGCAGATCTTGTCCATTATCAACGTACATGCCGCAACCTTCGCTCCAACAACAAACTACTCCTTGAAGTACCACGATGGAAACTCGCTACGTACGGTAGCCGTTGCTTTTCATCAGCTGCACCTGTTCTATGGAACTCATTACCACTGGACATTAAGTCATCCCCGAATGTCAACATTTTTAAGAAGAAACTAAAAACTCATCTCTTCTCGAAAGCATACAGTGCATAGCACTTGACTCTACAGCGCCATTGAACATTTCTTTGTAAATGGATATTAGGCGCTATATAAATTATATTATTATTTATTTATTTATTTTACAATACATTTATAATGGTCAACATACAATATTGACCTTTAGAGCCAGTCGATTCATCCAAATACTGAAGCGTCTTTTACAGTTCTATATCACAATAATTAAAATATCAATTATTGATAATTAATAATTAAAAGTCACCTCATTCCTTTTTTAAAACCTGCAACAGGAAACTCAACATCGATTGTGAGAGGCCTTAGGTACATCGACGATATTCTGGAATAAGATTTGTTTAATCGTCTCTCGGAAGGGTTTTTGATATTAAATATGAATGTATTTTGACTAGAATGTACAAAATATTCAACTTACCTTCATTTGAAACCAGGCCTCGTACACTCCTGCGAGTGTCGCCGTATTTGGGCCAGATGACGTAGCAACACCGGTCAACATTTTGGTACACAGTGAAGGGCGCCGCTCGAAAATACAAAACTGGACAACCCTACCGATGGTTGGATATTTTCATAAATATTTTTCAACTTTTCCGCGTTGTGGTGTTGCTGCGCGATCATCATCGGCGGCGGCGATCGCATATAAACAAAACATGGCGCACGCAATTGCCGGCGAACGCGTAATGGCGCAGACCGTAAGGTGCGTAGTAGCGTACGCGTCGTGGTGCAAGCTGTATTTTCTTTGTTATTGTTGGGCGGGCAAAAGGCCAGTCCGTGGTTCCGCAGTGCAAACTGTACAGTAGGCTAGCTACAAAAACAAGCATTGACTTCCTACGTCGTATTTGTTTCATAACAAAAAATAAATTTACTGGTAGTTAAATTTAAGTTATCCTTACTTATAGAACTATACTTACGGATTATTTTGATACCATCGATGTAATTCTACGCTCACGAATTCTGGAGATTTTAGAGGTTTTTTAACGACTAAATGATTACCGTTCTTCAATGCCGTCGAGTTTGCTTGGTCCCTGCATCAATGGGCTCCACACAACTCATCCAAAAGGGATTCTGGGTACCGGGAATCAGCCTAAGAAATAGGGGTCAATTCAGGGTCGATTAGACTTACTCTCCGTCGCCCTCTACGTCGCTATCTTGCAGGCTATATTTGTACAGCTTTTGTACGGTAATATTGAAGACTTGGGGATATACCTGGGGTCGATACGGAGAGTTCATATCAAATAGCGTTCTTCCGTTTGCACAGCGCATTAATTCCCTTTCTAGTATTTACGTAATGAAAACTGCATACCCAGGACCCTAATTGTACATAATTTGTCGTATTGGATGGTTTTAAATGTCAAATATGTTAGAACATTGTATAGTTTGGTAATAGACCATTTAAAATTGAGATCAGAAATCTTCGGAAAACAGGTCACGTGCGTTCTTTGGAATCTCACTAAAAGCAGCCTGGTGCCAACAATTTGGTAGCGGTATGGTGTAGAAGTCCCAAGTATGCAAATGATCTCACTGAATACAATGTCATGCTCTACCACACATCTACCCAGTACTCAACAACGGAATAAATCTCATAATCCTCATTTGCATACTTGGGACTTATACACCATACCCTTACCAACAATTTGGAACCAGGCTGTTGTTAACAGTTGATCGCATTCGTAAATCGTAGTATTGGTTGTCCGCCTAGTGATTTACTATGTTTGCACACGCGCGTACACCCATGAGGAGTAAAACGTGAAACGAGACTAATTGAAAATATTCGGAACCAATCGTAAACTACCGCGAATTGATTTCCATCTTTGCTGACGACTTCTTCATTTCGCTGTGATTAGGGCCAATTTTATATCATTAATATTTCATTTTGAGTAGCATTTATGGAGCTGAAAATGTATATAGGATGCAATAACAGTACATGGCACATGTATAACCCAGGTAAGTGTATTAAAATGGTCTAGAAATAGGCAAACTAGAAACGAAAATCGCCGGCGTACGAACATATGCTTTCATTTCATAGCTCTCATACTGAGTCGTATCACGACGTATGAGAGCTATGAAACAGAGCTAACAGTAGGCCTACAACGGGGCACGAGGAGACGAGACAAAAGTTAATCATATACAGCCAGGATAGAAAGAGGACTCCAATTAACTTTAACTCCCGGGCGTGTTTTTGTATGAGTTAAACTATATGACCAGGACTAGATGTGGGTGGGGGGGGGGGGGGGGGGGGGGGGGTCAGTCTAGTACAGGAAACCCATACGTTGGTGGTTTTTTTTCTTCTTTTCTTTTGTTTCCCCTACCAACGTATGGGGAAATTGTATTGCTAGAAACTGTCAATTTGATTTGCTATACAAAGTGAATGGTGTGGCTCTCGAATGATTGGTGGGAGGAATTACAGCAAAAATGCATTCCCGTTGATTTTCATACTAGCTACGCACCTTCATAAAGTCCTCATCTTTCTTTCCAGCCACTTTTTAAACATGAAAATGCTAAATTATTCCATATTTAATCATAATTCTCCGCCGTGTAAACGCAATGGCAGACATTTCGCGAATATCCCAGATTCCCAGTAGGCAACACGCGGTCCAGATTTAGTCTCATTCCCCATCGCAAAATAACAAACGTCTATATGCGCTACGCACATCACTTACGAACTTACGAATGTATTAAAACGAGTCTATTTATTAAAAAGTGCCAAATAAATGTTTTTTTTGGCACATTTTGGTCAATATTTTCAAAACTAAAATTTGTTAAGCCCCCAAAAAAGTGCTTCCTAGATAATTGACTTAAGATGAATTTGGTGAAATTTTGAAATTTTGAATCAAAAACTGATTTTGTTAGGTTGTCTGAAAATTCGTGAAATTCCTTCAAATTTGAACTAGTAAAAATATTGACATTTTTCACCATTTAAAGCTAATGCTCTCAGAATACACGGGCGCGTGACCTAAAAGGCGAGTATTCTATTATGAACAATTAAATTAAACTATCAGATTCAATTTATATTGTCACAATGTGAAGAAATTGGAAGAAAACTGAAATTTAAATGATCGTAAGATTGGCCTTTGTTTACATTTTTAGGCATTGTTTTGCGCTCTTTTGTTTTTCGCGTCTTCGTCGCGGATATTAAGCGGCGCGTCTAGTATTACGCACGGGAAGATTCAGCGCGCGACGCAATGATAGAACAGCTGTCGCAGCATTTGAAAATCGCGGAACTCCGCTTAAATTCCCGCCAAATAACCATGCGCCTTTTCCTGGCTCAA
Organism: Ophiura sarsii; assembly: GCA_035610835.1. NCBI lineage: Eukaryota > Metazoa > Echinodermata > Ophiuroidea > Amphilepidida > Ophiuridae > Ophiura > Ophiura sarsii. The sequence goes on from CM069441.1 coordinate 27,398,061, forward strand.
ACTTACCAAAACAACAATTTAAAATCACCCAAAAGAACGGGAAATAATCGCTTCCGATTAGTAACTTATGATGGTAATAATAGAATACATGTAAAAGTATAATATAATAGAGAAATAGGAAATTCAATTTTTGAAACAAGTGCCGGGTTGACACTGCCCTTAAGTGAATGGGCTTAGAATTTCACCTTAAATTTCAAGGGAATAGTGCATTTGTACAAAATGTTAAACGAATGGCAAGATAGATGAGAAAGAGAAAATAAGAACAAGCACAAAGGAGTGTGTTTTTGAGCTCTGGTAAGCGATACAGAAATTACCACAAAAATCATATTTAGAAGGAGTCATACTAAGGATGGGGACAGATAGTGAAACATGCAAAATACCCTATGATGAATAATACCAACTGATGACAAATATCACTAAGTATGATTTGTTGTACTAGGGTCAATCTCTGCATGTGCCGAAAATAAAACCTCAGACCGTGTGCGTGCAAGTTTGTAGTGTTTCGGCAGTTCGGGTTAGTGCTAATAAAGGAACAGGCACAGGGATCGTAAACCGTGTTAATCGTGCAGTAAAATGATTGCGGGTAGTATGATGTCAGTGCCTTAACATCACCTCGCGGACCCGCTCGCGCGGGTCAAAAGGGGCCTGAGTTACTATACAATTCGTATAGGCCCTGTGATTATCATCATGGGATGCCTTTTATATAAATGTTACATGGACATGTTAAAATGGAAGGTGTGAGGAAACATGCATGATTGAAATACACTTTCGTTTAGGCATAGGCCTACTGGAGGAATAATCCCGGGTCTGTATCTGTACACACACACATCGGGCATCCCTTTAATTTAGTGCTGAAGTCACTATTGGGTTTGTCCTGCTGGCTCTTCAGCCTAATTGTTATAAATAAATTAATAAAATGTCAATAGACTGAAAAAATAAATGTATATAATATTGCACACAAAGTTCTCAAGACTTTGTACAGATGATCATGACGATAGACCCTTCCTTCCACCAACTAAAGAACTAAAAGACCAACTCTGAACAAAAGATCCCACTATAAAAACCAGACCCTATGCCAACTGAATTACATGGATATAGTTGGATATGTCCATAGATGGGGTAGCCTATACCTGGATTTAAGGGCACATTGGGTGCCTGTATTATGGGTCATCTGGAATATTAAGGGCACCTGTGATAACTGAATTTTAAGAGTACACATCCCGTGAACCCCCCAACCCGAGAACCGACCAACCCATGAACCGCGAATTCTAGTAGTATATAACTTGAGAACAACAATATTTAAATGAATATTTTACAGATTAGAATACATGTAATAAATAAATATCAAAAAATAAAAACATTGTAAAACTAGAGGAAAACATTTCAATTGGCAATAAAACATGGTAAATCATTTAATTTGTGGTGAGGTTGCTTGTTTTGACTTTTTACAAGCAATAACAAATAAATTGGGCTGTAAATGTTGAAAAGTGATTGTTTTGAATTTTTCTCATACTTAAACATGGGCCAAAGTTACCCCACTTTTCGCTTCTTTTTTCAGTAAATGCTGGTCTGTATCGTATTAATAAAGAATGCAAATAAAAAATAATTGGGTATTGTACTATAATTGTTAAGGTTAGGGGTTTCCCGTGTTCACGGTATTCATGCCGCAATTCACGGTTTTCATGCTAAAATCATCAAAATCACGGATTTTGTAAACAGTACCGTGAAATCGCGGCGCGCGGAATTGTTATTTCAGCCGCGATAATTGTCCGACAAGCCGATTTTATTTTTACAGTTTTATTTAATAACAAAAATCAAATTTTTCAAATTCCTATTGAAATATTTCCTTTCAAGACGATATCGACGCACAATGTACAGTGCATTCATCTCTAGGCCTACTTGACACGACTGATTGAAGTTCAATTGACAGATGATTTATAATATCGAATTTATTTAAATGAGATAAACAAAAGACCGTCTTCTTAAAGAAATATAGGTAGGCCTACAAAGTACTTCAAACCAAATTTAAAAAGAACGAAGAGATTGTTTACATACGCCACCCCTTCAGAAAGGTTGTTAGTTGATCAAAAGTTCAATTCATTCATATCGATTGCACACAATTACTGTTGTAAAGAAAATACGGTACCGAAAATGCACCCCGGGAAATACACGCACATGCTAGTAATCATGAACGACGCCATTGCAGACAACAGCAAACAAAATTCATTGATGAAAATAAATCATGTGATGATGAATAAATTACAATAATAATGTTGTAAATAGATCGGGGTTCTCTGATTGGTTGAGATGAGGTTTGCGGACAACAGCAAACAGAATTCATTGATGAAAATAAATCATGTGATGATGAATAAATTACAAATCGTACCAAACATTTCGTTTGCATTTAGTACGAAAAATATAGATTTTATTACTACTTTCATGCGGAATTTCTAACAACACGTGTACATCAACGCAGCTACGGGCTGTCTTTAGTCACTGGCGAAAATGAGGAAGAAAGGCCGCCGGGAATTGGTAGTTGTTTACGGTGGCTTTTTGAATGCCTAAAAATACGACCGCTCCGTAAATCAAGGAATTTTGGTGCGTTTTTTTCTTGAAATCTCAATAAACACGGTAAATCACGGTTTTCACAAAAATTGCTCACGGTTTTTACCTACAAAATTCACGGGAAATCCCTAAGCCTAGGTATTGTTTTGTCATTAGTAAATTGTCTATCCAACCCAGGGTTGGACACCAGTCAGTCGGACAGGTAACTAACAAAAAACACCTACCTGACAGAAATACCAAAAGCCAGTTTAACTCACACTGTGAGTTTGAACACTTTTACCAGCTAGTGGGCGGGTACTTTGCATCTTCACCCGCCCGGTGCAAAAGTTGCGCTGCTCGGTATGGCAGGCAAAGTGCTATTTCCAGGCCTGATCCAACCACAACATAAAAGTTGCTGAATATACCTACATGTAGGTGAGACAGTTGCAATTTGTTGAAAAATAAATGTGTCCTAAAATACCTAAAAATTAAGAAAAAAACCTGCAGCTTAGTGTGTTTAGGTCCGGTTCCAATACCCATATCATAATAGCAGGGCAATATGTTGTTGTAATAACATCAAATTAAAAAAATGTCACTATGAAACTGTTCTCAAAATTTGACAAATAAACTCTTTTATTTTGGTGGGCCAAAGTTATCCCCATTCTACAGTTCTGCTTATCCTTTTAAGCAGTCTGCACTTTACCATGTACTTCTAGGCTACATATGATAGTGAATCAGCAAATGGAGATGTTCAGTATTACATTACTATTTGCTACCGCTTAGCCATGATTTACACATGATACTAAATCTGCAAAAATATGGACGTTGAAAATTGAAAATCATATTGCCATTGGAAAGGGAAGATTATATAAACACTAAAAAATGGTGGTTTATATAAAAGGTGGAAAGACAATAATTAAATACTGTACTTTATTATTTAGAGAATATTAAAACTAAATGTTCATATATATTATTGTTTCCTGTATGACAAATACAAATAAATAGTTGGTGCGCCGGCACCAACAAAAAGAATAAGAAAGAATATGGACGTTGCTCAAAAACTAACACCCCAAGCTATGCACCTGACAACAGGGGATTCTTTAATCGTGGCATCCACAATATGCTGCAGTGCAGGCTATGTCCATATTTGATATAATTTCTCACAGTTAATGGGATTATATGTTTTGTTTTATTACTTTCTAGTCGAACAGACACCTCAAACAGTAGCAGCAACCGAACCTGTGCAAACAGAAATAGCTGTAAGTATTGACAGAATATTTGATTTAAAAAAGGAATAACTGTGGCTTATACCTGGGGGAAGATCACTCTCTCTCTCTCTCTCCCATCAAACAGCTACCCATGTTCGTCCAAGCACCTCTGGAATGGATCCTTAATTGCTTTAAACACAAGACCATTTTGATGCTTCTAAATGGTGTAACACACAAAGACTCTACCCAGATTCTACCCTAAACGGTTCACTCACCCTTAGTTAAAATTTAATGCGAGAAAGACTGGAGCCATTATCATTATCACAAATTTCTATATTTGTATTCATTCAATGCATACAAATAAAACAATCCAAATATTGTTTTTCCTGTCATCTCCATTGTATATCAACTCGCAATTGCTAACCCTAATTATTGATGGATTTGTATAAAAAGCACCCCTTTCAGAAATGCAGTCAACAAGTCATGTAGCAAAATCTTGACCCTTATCAATGTTTGTCTTGGATGCAGATGTGTAGCCGTTGGATGCCAAATGACCCCCCCCCCCCCACCACCACCACAATTATTTTGAAAACACTGAGGTTTTAGAAAAGAAGTGTTTCTGATTGTCCATGCATGACCCTCTTTTTATGTAAGCAAATGCAAAGCTCATTAACTATCAGTATTTTTTTAATTACAAAAATAACTATATATCCTCCAATATATCCCTGCCAGTCAACCAATACACTAAATAACAAAGAGTGGGTGAGTTGCCTGTTGCTTTTCAACCATAAACATTTTTTCTCTGAAGTGAAAAAATATTGGAAAATATTGTTTAACTGCCTGTCACACTGCTAGCAAAACTTTTTTAACCAACACTTTGGTGAGCACTCTCGATAATTTTACCTGATGAAATTACTGTCATAAGTGTAACTCATGAATATCTTTCACCAAGGACAGACCATCAATTTTCCCAAAACTGCTCAATCCAAAATAAGATACAAAGAGTGAAGGTTTGTATTTTCTCCTTTGATTGAATTCCACCTCCCCCAACAACAACAACAAACAAACAAACAATTGAAATATATAAATTTCACTCAACCTAACCCAAATTTGATTTACATACTACCATAATTCATGACTAGAACCATTTTGAGCCATCAGTTACTTTAGTGGGATTTTTTAAGAGCCAGAACATTTCTCGGGAATGCAACTTTGAAAATTACCCTTCAAGAAGAAATGTTCCCTTCAAATGTGAATCCAAAAAACATCATATATCAGCCAATAACCATCCTAACCATTATTTTTCTAACACTTATGGACACACACAGCCTGTGATAACAGAATCACCTCATGCAGAACATGGCTTGACCGAAAATATTCAGAAGATTGCAGTAAGTGAAAAGATAGAGGCCGAGAAGACAGTTCGCTCCAAGGTTGACCTGCAGTCCCTGACAACTAGGGCATACTTGGATCAGACAGTTGTACCGATACTACTTCAAGGAATGTCGTCTTTGGCGAAAGAAAGGTGGGTTAAATGAAATGTCAGTCGCCTCAAAGTAGCAAGTGCCGTAGACAGAGAGTCCTTAAGTGGCATAGTTAAAAGTGAGGTGTGGGAGTTCTTTTCACTCCACCAGAAATCTTGTTTTGCATAGTTGTTTGATTAAAACATCTGTCATTAGAAATAGAACCACTGGAGTAATTTTGCTCTAATTAAGATTTTTATATTATTTGAAATGCACAAATCGGAATCAAAATAGTTGTTTTGCAAATTCAGTTTTGCAGAGGTTCAAAGATAACTCTGCTGGTTTAATTTAGGCACAAAGAAATTGTGTGTGTTGCCCTCAAGTGCGAAGTCTGGTCGGTCGGTTGATTTTCCTTCTTTTTTTCTGACAAATATTACTGACAAGACAAGTCATGGTTCATGACAAGACAAAATTGGTAAATGTCAATTTGACTAATGTTTCTAGTGTGATAATGGATTAAAAGCAATCTATTCAAGCAAACTTATTCATTTCAAGCAGAAAATAGTTATATTTTAACAAATTGGGTAAAATTTAAATCTTACTGACTAGTGACTACTTAGGGCAATAATTTTGTTGGCTTTACTAGCCATCATAGCAAATTCCTGGCTATGCCACCGACACACAAATTATTGATATTGCAACCAATACAGATGCACATATTGTTATGCTTATTAGATGTTCAATTGGATAGACAGCATTTACAGAGCGCTATAATATGCTGCTGTTTGTGAGTAAGGTACTCAAAAGAGGGTGAAATAAATAAATTACTGAAAACAACTTGTAACATTTTCAAGAGTGATTGCAAGTGAAAGTGGCGTGTTAATTCTATATATTTTTTTTTTAAATATGAGAATAGAATTCTGATTACTGAAGCCAACATCCTTAAGATTTTAATTGTCCAAAAAACACCAAAAGATCTACCATTTGCAAATGTTTTGAAAGTTGATATTGATATTTCAGGTGCTACCTAACACTCTTAACGTTCTTAAATGCTAATGATTGCAGATAAGTCAATATTTTGAATGTTTTAAAATAATCAGTAAATAATTACACCCACCCTCCCAAAAATGTAAACTGTTTTTGTGACAGATTCCATATCATAATATGCACTTGATTTGTCATTGTATAAATTCTCTCTTTTTTTCAGACCACCAAATCCAATAGAATACCTAGCCGCCTACCTACTGAAAAACAAGGACCAGTTTGAAGCTTAAGGGGTGGATCAGGATCTCAGTCACATCAGTTAACAACACAACAGAACTAAGACGTATGGCCATTGATTCTGAACATGGCCTTTATAATAAAACCAGCACTGATTTTAATAGTAATCCAACCAGGGTGACGTGCTGGGGATTTTCATAATGGCACACAAATCTTTATACATTTTAAAATTGCTGTGGATTTTTTACTATATGTATGACTGTGTGGACGAATATAATGCTAGTCGTGTATGAGTAATATGAGACTTGTAACTAGTCATGTCATATCTGCCTGTAAAGTGAAGTGGCATACTGTAGAGATATGCTTGTACATTGTTATTATGCCAGACACTGATAATATAATACTGCCTTTCAAATAAGTAGTAGGGGACATATCATATATGACCTTTGACCTGATCTGATTAACAGTTAGATATTTCTGTCAATAAATGTAAGAAATCTACATTATGTTAAACATTCATAGTGTAATACACCACAGGTCTTGTAGTGTGTATACAATATGCCTTGACAATCTTGCTTTGAAATGGTCAGTATTATTTTTAAAAAACCTTCAGATCCTTTATATTGATAGATATTGTTCTCTTTTTGTCCACAACTTCTGTACTTGTATAATCAAGATAGAGAGTTTAATTTATGAAACATATATTTGTGTTTTTGAATGTTTATACAATTACACAATTAACCACCACTTCAGCTTTTTAGGTTTATTTCCATGTGTAATGTGAATATGCATTTTTGTTTCTTTTTGTGAAATGTGTAATTTTGCTTGTGAATAGGCATTATGTCCAGTGAGTTTAGGTTGCTTTATGTACCGTGTAGATAATTGTAGTAATAAACGAGGCTCCTGTCATATAACAAACGGAGGCTTATAATTCAGATTTGAAAGTATGGAGTGTATTCACTGCAATAAATTTATCAACAAATTTAAAATGGATACCATTTTAGTAGTGTATGTGAGTCTGCTGTGATCTTTATTTCAGTTGTAGGAACGTCAGTGAGTTATCTCCCAGGTTAAAGCGACTGTAATCAAGCAAACTGAGTCTGACATCAAACATATGGCGTTTTGAGTTCCTACTTAAATTGTATTGGTTATTTGCACTGCTACATTTTGCTGAAAACCCCATTATAAATAAATACTTACTTACATTTTCAAAGAATGAGCCATTGAAGGGTTTTAACAATTGAAAAAAAGAAATTCTAACCTTTTATTTATTAAGTTGCAGCTCAAAATCAATATTCCTGACTTGCGACTCATTTTGCTTGCTCACATCGCATATGGACCATTTCGGGTATAGAGCACTAAGGGGCAAAAACCTGTTACTCTGTTCTGAAATTTGAAGGTAATCCAAAGTTTAAATTGCAATTCTGGTTCATATAAATTTACATTGTTGAAAATTTGAATAACAAAAATCTGAATAGCTTATGTGGTATACAGGCTGTCCCATAATGATTAGTACCCATCGATGCCCAAAGTTCAATACTATTTGTCATCGTCAAAATCGATGGGATTATGTCCGTTGTTTTTACATCATATTATGTCATGCTGTATTATTTTTTTAGAATTTTAGATCATGAATATCGGATTTATCAAACTCAAGATACACTCCATTATGTAAAACATGGTGATTTCACCTTTTTGACAAAGTGCTAAAAAAATGTGTGCTATTACAGCTTGTTTGGAAGAAACTTGTGTATTCTCATAATCTCTTGTCTACTCAATATAACCTTGTGTGTCTGCCTGTTGTAACTGTTATTAGTTATGGGTGTTCAAATCATTAATAATTCTTTTTCTTAATTAAATTTAACGGGCAAAAGAAGTTTGTCACACTTGAGTATTTGGTGAATCACCAGTGGCTTAGATTTCATTTTCACATTGGAGAATGGATTTCGTGAGGTTAAACACTAAGGGACTATATCATTTTTAGCATGTTTGTAGGAAATTGCACCCCCAATATGAAAAAGAAGTCTAAGCCACTGCTAATTACCCATGATCACGTCTTTACCTGTTTAAATGCCCCTCAAGTTTAGCCTCAAAACTAGCTCATTATAGAAACAGAGCTTGGGGTCGCTCATGCGTGACGATCCATTTTTACTCTTCAAATTGAATCAAAATGAAGAAGTATTAAAGGGTTGAACAACAATATGATACAACAGCAGTTTAAACTAGAAAGGAACCACAGATATTAGGAGACAAGAGATTGAGAGAATGTTAGTTTCTTTCAAACAAGCTGTTTAAAAACACATTTTTTTTGCACTTTGCCAAAAAGGTGAAATCACCATGTCTTGCACAATGGAGTGTAACTTCATTAAAATAGTCCGATATTCATGATCTAAAATTCTAATAAAAGGGTACAGTATAGCAAATATGGTAAAAAACAACTGATCTAATCTCATTGATTTTGATGAAACAAATTATTGAACTTTGAGCGACAATTGATGGGTACTAATCATTTTGGGACAGCCTGTATCATATTGTTCGTCTGTTTTCAGTGATAAATTCAATATCTGAAGAATTGTTATTTAAAAAAAAACCTAGCAAGGGATTGTGGCATGTTCTAGGGTATAATAGGGTTAGGGTTCAAATTGTGTGAAGCGCGCATAAACATGATAATTTCGGGCGCGATCATATTAGTAGTGCTGCATGCTTATTCTTTTAATTTTTTATTAGACTATAGTAAATGATGAGATAATTTTTTGTCTGGTCTAGAGGATGACCCATTGATCTTCCAAGTTCCTGAAGCTGATAGAACAGCGTCATGCATTTTAAATCTTTAAACAAGCCCCGTTGGAAATATGTTTTCTTACAAATCCATGGTGGAAAGTGTAATAAAGGGTTCAACAAAAGAAAGTATACCACTTTGTTTATGTCATTTTGAGTAACTGTCAATTTGTTTTTGACCAAACAGGCTAAATAGGCATTTAGATGAATCTTTTAGGCATAATTTGATACCAAATTTGCCCCCTAACAACAAAGATAAACCATGATTAGCACCATTTAAAGGAAAATATCCCATTTTCAAAAGTCGCATTTCCTATACACAGCACGAGAAGATTTGGTTAATCTGTCCATGTTCTCCCCATTCCTTTACATTCAAATCCTTCACCCATGCATCAGTTTACATTTGAATTAGCCCGCGCATTGAGGGATATGCGCGGTGATCAGTACGGGATAAATACGGCATATGTGTGTGTTAACAATTGGCCCTTTCTTCTCGTGCTGTGTATTGGAAATGCGACTTTTGAAAATGGGATATAATTTGGTATCAAATTATGCCTAAAAGATTCATCTAAATGCCTATCTAGCCTGTTTGGTCAAAAACAAATTGAAAGTTACTCAAAATGACATAAACAAAGTGGTATACTTTCTTTTGTTGAACCCTTTATAATTATACTCACATTTACGTGTAACAGTTTCATGCTCAACATCAGATTAAGTAGTATTTGACATCTGATCTTTTTACTGCCGAATATAGAGGGCGGTATAGAGATCACTTTGTCGTAGATGTTGTTGCGTAGGTAAGACCCCTTGTCTTTTTAAGAGTAAACTGTCCATTCCTTCGAATCCAGATTGCTTCCTTCAACCATCTCATTGTTTTGTGCGCCTCCTTGTCAATCACCTTGGCCTCATCTCACCCGATTGCGTGATTAGTTGCTGCTACATGTTCTGTTATACCGCGGATTTGTATTGTTCATTTAGAATGAGCCGACATGCAATATTTTGTCCACTTGTTTTATGTTCATTGAGTCGTGTGCCAAACAACAAGGCTTAAGATAAAACACTGGCTTCTATATACCACATAACTTGAGTGTGCCCTTCAAGGCATATTACGTGATCTTTTCCAGTGAGCGCCCTCTATTCATGATTTATTTAGAAAGTAGATTTTCTTGCAGATTTACATTTCTGATCAAAAATCATACATGATTTCAAAGTAATTAGGAATCGTATCGCTCTGTAACTTGGAATATATTCTGATTTATGATCAGAAATGTAAATCTGCAAGAAAATCTGTTTCTAAAAAACAAATCATGAATACAATAAAACCTAGACTTTGTTTGGTTCCCTTTAAAGGTAGGTGTTCCGATTGCTAGCCCGATTTTCAACTTGATGTTTTCTATTCTACATGAAGGGTCATCCTTAAAATATTCCTATGCCAAAGTTTGAGTTGCATAAGTCCCAATGGCTCTGATTTTAGAACCACAAGATGACATGAAATGTGCCTATTGGGTCATTTTACACAAACTGGCCTGGTGGTTAACCACCTTTGGCAGTAATTCATTTTAATGTCTAAATGGAACATATCCTGTGCCTAAGATTTTACAGAAATGGGTTTTCTTCTGATATCAAAATATGTTGATGTGAAAAAACATTCACCTTTAAAAGTGTTGAAGGATGAAAAAAATACTCACACATGATAAATTCCGATTTCATCACATTTATTGTGCATTTTATGCATAATATTTACACCTTGGAGGTAGCATGTACACAATTATGATGTGAAACTGCAAGTTCATTTAAAAAACATGAACATGAAATATACTATTATAATTACCGTACTTAAAGAATCCTTGACCAGTTTAAAGCATATTCACAACCTTTGTTACATCTTGTCAGGCAGTTGGCAGTGATTTGAATGCCCAGCCCTCTTACTGAACACAAAAGTTGGTAACCATGATCTTTTTAATTATTACTGAAAAGGGATATAATTTCAGGTATCAAATCATGAAAATAGGGGGTATTTTATGAATCAGTCCCCACAAAATTCAGAAAAAGGGGCATTTAATGGAATTTGTACATGATCCTTCTCAAATCCTAGGCTGCTCCTGCCCAGTATGGTTTTAATTATTTGATAAGAACATGGTAACAAATCTACCATTTGGGCTACACCATTTCATAACACAGGACCATGAACACCTGATAATTGGGTGCAACTTGTTTTTATCTATTTTACATGTATAAAGTGTCATTGCACAGGGGTGTTTAAAATTCTAGTCCTGAAAACCAAAAAATAGGGGGTATTTTTTACCCCCTTTTTGCTGTGTTAAAGGATTTAA